>CAKNYM010049724.1:35318-126300 GCA_932195095.1 Andricus curvator
AGGACGCGCTACGTAGTGGTGATAGGAAACCCACCGAGTAGAAAAAGCGACATTGAAAATTAAAAAATTTAATTTTTTGGATACGACACAAACTATGAAAAAAATGAATTGACAAAAGTTTCTCATCAAAAAGAGAGGTATACATTTGTCATGAATAATTTTTTGATAGGACGCACAATTTTTGTTTCATTCGTAAAAAATAACATTAAAAATAAAAAAATTAAATTTTTTGGAAAACGACACAAGGTACGAAAAAAAATTAAAAACACCAAAAAATTGTTTTTGGCACTTGAGTGCTTTCTTGGGATCAAAATTAACTTAAAAAAAATTTAAGATATATGAACTCTTATGAAGTATGAACTCTTAGTATGAAATAACTCTAGTTATGAACTCTTATTATAAAAATATATTAAAAATAAGAAAATTACCTTTTTGGAAAAAGGACAGAAGCTACAATAATATTTTATTAACCAAAATTTCTCGCCTAAATTATATCCACAAATTTGTTCAGAACCACTTTACGCTAGGATGCGTATTTTTAGTTTAAATTTTAAAAAATAACATTGGAAATATACTAATTAAATTGATGGAAAACGACACAAGTTGCAATAAAATATTTAATGACAAAATTGTTTATTACATTCTCATCCAGAGAAGGTATTAGATTTGTGTAAAATTTGACCCCCCCCCCGGTTTTTGTCAAATGTCCACGTTTTGAGACCCCCTGAACCCGAAAAACAGGTTTTTACAAATGTGTCTGTATGTATGTATGTCTGTCTGTGAGCACGATATCTTTTGAAGGAATTGACCGAATCGATTGGCCTTTGGTATACTCTTTAAGTCTCCTAAACTCAAGGTCATGTTCGTTAGCCAGCCATTTTGGATACAAATTCAAAAAGTGAGAGCATTTTGAAAATTTTTTAGACCATTTTTCTCAAAATTTGAAAATTATATGTGCGGCTGTTCATAGTTCTCGAAAATTCAAACAATTTATTTCCATGACATTTTTCGATAGAATGAAAATTTTCAGGGAGACAGCATTTTCAAAATCCAAAAGAAGAAACGAAAATTAACATTTTCAGCCAAACAACGCACGATACGGAAAAAAGTCAAGATAAGAAAAATGTTTCTTTTTGCACGCCCTACAAGATTATCAAGATTACTCTTTGAATTTTTGTGTAAAATCGAAAATCCACATTTTTATTGCACAAAAAATAATGAAAAATCCAAAATTTCAATTTTGCGGTCAAACTATGCGAAATACGACAAATGATGATTCAACCAAAATTTTGCACTCAAAAAAGATCTACAAAATTGTTTCTGGTCACTTTTTGACAGGATGTATAGTTTTTGTTTTATTCGTAAAAAATAACATTAACAGTGAAAAAATCGGCCCGATATGGGCACATTCTCATCAAAACTTTGCTTATTTAATTTCCTTTCCATCTCGTGTGTGTTTTTTCACAATATTTCATCGTTTTTTGTTCTCCATGCTATTTCTAACGATTAAAACAATAAAATAAAGTAATAATTCAAACAATTTATTCTGACTTTTATTTCAGAATGCGTTTTGATCTTTCTTTACTAAAATAATTGCTCTACGAAAATTCGACTATTACATTTATACTTCAAGAACTATGCTTCAAATAGACGAAATAAATAAATATATATATGTGAAAAAAAAAGAGTTTTTGGTTCCTTGCCTAGAGGTAGGCCGGTTATTGGCAGATCGGAACAGATGAACTCCTATCTAATACAACGCGGCTGAAGGCTGGTAACCTCAGCATAAAATATCAACCAATTGCGACTCTCTCGGTTTCCATTCCTTGCCCCCCCCCCTCCCCCCGTAACAGAAGTTTTGTGGGGACTGACGTTACAATTAGACTCTCCACCATACGACGAATCACTATCAACTTGGACATGATTTCGACTCGCAAAACAAATTTCGCGCATAAAGCTGGTAGTTGGGTGTACAATCTAAACAATGAATAATACAAACAATAAAATAGCCTCGGAATGGACTGAAACTTTGATTGACGAAATGCATACACACGGTAAACGTAAAGGTCGAGTTTCAGGTGATGAATGGAGACTGGGTGTCTGGAATGGTAGGGGGGCGAATGATCTTAAGATAAGAGAATTACGAGAAACTATGCGCATAAGGAAGCTAGGTATTTTATGTGTACCTGAGACAAAGAAAAAGGGATGCGAAAGTAGAAACATAGAAAATGGGGTTTTGAAAGGCGGTTTTGAAATATGGTCAGAAGTAGATAGGGAATCACATGATAGTCAAGGGGTCGGTTTGATTATGAATAAAAAAGCAAGATAGATGTTCCAAAAACGACTTAGATACTTTTTTCTGCCCTTTTCAGATGTGTTCGATAAAGCCGAAGGAGCTTTAAGAAAAGAGAATTCACAATCATCAAATTACAGTTGTCGATGTTTTGATCTTTAATTTGAAAAGGTCTATGCCCAAATGTGGGGGAAATACAAAGACCGAGCGCGTAGCGCGAGGTAAATACATTATGGAGTGCGAGGCGCGAGAATAAACAGTCGCGCTGTAATTCCAACTTCGATTCCTAGGTCTTGTCGATTATTTTAGTGTATTTCTATTTTTAAAAAGTCCACACATGTCCAGAAAAATTTTGAACCACAAGTTATAAAAATATTTTAATTAAATGCCAAAATCAAAATCTAAAAATTCGCTGTGTTTTCAATTTACACAGGTGTTAGGAACTTTTTCCGAAAACAGGAGAGAATTAAATAGGAACCATCTCTGAGAAAATGATTGATTAAAATCCCCAAACAATTGGGAAGAATTTACTGATCTCCAAAAATGTAATTTACCAAGCTGCATACCTATCGATTCCAAATTAATAATACTTTTTTAGGTTTCCAATACGCTACTCCTTCACTTTGTAGCAATTTCAAATTTCAGAATTTTTTTTCTTCCCACCTTAATAAATATAGTTATATATTTTTTCTACAGTGAATGTTGACAGGGTAAACGCTAAATGGTGATAAAATTAGCTATGCAAACAGGGATTAAGGACGATGGACTGACAGTCAGAGATATGCCTCTCGTTTGTATAATTGCGTTAATCTAGAGAGGTTTGCACAATAGTTCACAACAAGTCAATACTAGTTTGGTATAAGCTTAAATTTCAGATGCGGATTAGTATCAAAACGGTGGAAAGGCGTGGCAGAAACATCCCCAACCAGCACGATCACAGGAAAAACAAAAGGTAAAAAGTAATGTAGAAAAAAATGATTGGATATTATTGAATTAATATTGAAATTTAGGCTTGTTTATTACGAAGATGGGCTCGGTGGGCTTAGAAACATTGTATGAATTTAATCAACGTCAGTGATAACCCGCGGCTGCATCAGACTTTATTAGAAGTACTCGCATTTGCCTGGATGTTTGGCCCGGGGAGGCGAAAACTGCAGAATCCATCTCTCGAGTTCGGTTGCTTTTCTGACTGTCGAGTTTCAAGGTAGACGTTCGAAGTGTCATACCATCGAATGTACACAATGACGCTATTTTCAGTGATTTTTGACTCACCCCTTCATCTTGTTACAATTTGTGACATTTCGGTGAACCCCCTACAAAATGTCATGCGACATTCAAGCTGACCTTCCTCCTACTTGTAAATACGAAATACAAATGTAATTTTAGATAACCGTCAATCGAACAATGAATAACGAGTTAAAACTATTTGATACTAGTATGAGAATAATTTTAATTAAATTCCTTGGACAGTTTTTTCATTCGAGAACATTGCTATAATTTAAAGATAAACTTAGATGGCAGATTAATTTAACAGATTAGGGGCCGTCCATGAACTCTTTTCCTATTTTTTAAAGAATTCTTTTTTTTCCCCCTGTTTTCAAGAAACTTCCTCTTTTTCTCGGTTTTTCGCTTAAAATCCAACTGTTTTTGATTGAAAGTTAATCTCGTTTATTTAAAAATTCGACTATTATATTTTTAGATCGGTATTCATCTCGTTTGGTTAAAAATTCTATTTGATTGAAAATTTAATTATTTTGTTGCAAATTCAACTATGTTGTTAAAAACTCATCTTTTTCGGTCAAAAATTCAACTACTTGCTAGGAAGTTGAATTACATTGTTAGAAATTCATTTTTTTAGTTGAAGATTTATATCTGTTTTGGTTGAGGATTTAACTATTTTGTTGAAAATTGGTCTATTTTTGTTGAATTCAGCTGTTCTTTTTTAAAATTAGAATAATATTTTTTTAAATATTAACTGTTACATACATGTTTAACTGGTAATTCATTTTTTTAAATAAAAAATCAACTACTTGGTTTAAAATTGAACTACTTTACGAAAATTTCCTCTTTTTTTGGTTGAATATTCATCATTTTTGTTGAAAATTCAGCTATTTTGTAAAAAAATCGTCTTTTAGGTTTAAAAATTAAACTGATTTGATAGAAAATTAAGCTATTTGGTTGAAAATTATTTTTATAACATAAAAATTCAATTATCAGGTAGAAAATTTATCCACTTTTTTCGAAATTCGTCTATTTAAGTAAAAAATTAATCTTGTGTGTCGAAAATTCATAATTTTGTCCAGGAATTAACAATTTTGTGAAGAATTTGTATATTTTAGTTCAATTTATCCGGTTGAAAAATTAGTTTTTTTTTTTGAAAATTTATTTTTTAAACTGAAAATTTACTTGTTCTATTTTTAGTTGAAAACAGATCTTTTTTAGTTAAAAATTCAAGTATTTGGTTGAAAATTCGTTTTTTTTTTGGTAGAAAATTAATCTTCTTGGTTGTAACTTCATCCTTTTGGCTTAAAAATGCAACTGCTTGGTTTCAAATTAATCTGACTTGGTTGAGGATTCAACTATTTTGTTTAAAATCCGTATTTTTCTATTGAATTCGACTGTTTATTATTTCAATTCCGTTTGAAGATCCATAATTTTAGTTGAAAATTAAACCATTTGGTCTCAAATTAACTATTTTATTGAAAATTCAGGAGTTTCGTAGAAAATGCACCCTTCAGGCTTGCAACTTCGACATTTTGATAGAAAATTAAACTATTTGGTTGTAAATTAACTTTTTTGTTAAAAAATCATATTTTTTCTTGAAAATGAAACTACTTTGGTAGAAAATTCAACTATTTGTTTAAAATTAAATTATTTATTTGAAAAATCTAACTGTTCTGTTGAGAATGCTTTTTTCGTTAAAAATTAATTTTTCATATGAAAATGTAGCTATTTCATTTTTGTTTTGAATTTTTCCCTTTATAACATGAAAATTCAACTATTGGGTAGAAAATTCATTATTTTTGTTGACGATTTGACTATTTTGTTAAAAAATTTGTCTTTTTTAGTTGAATTCAACTGGTTGCAAAATCGCATTTTTGTTGTTGGAAATTAGCTTTTTAAACTGAAAATTTATTAATTCCATTTTTGGTTAAAAATGGAACTATTTTATTGAAAATTCACCTTACTCGATTGAAAATTACATTTCTTGTTCAAAACTCTTATTTTCTGGCTCTAAAGTCAATTTCTTTTTAACATTCGACTTTTTAGCTTGAAAACTTAACTTTTTATTAATGCTTTTTACCCTTTGTTTTTTCCGTGATTTCACGATTTACTTTACTTCAGCAAAGAAGTAAACAGATCAATGCAAAACAATTTTATCTCTTTTTTTATTCTTCGGGGGAAATAAAAGTTCCGCAACTGCATTTAAACGGCAATACTTAACTTACATTACTGTGCTTTTAGTGTTTCATTGAATCTGTACATGTGAATTCTATTTGAAAAAACGAATACTTCCTCTTTGTTTAAACTGAAATTGTACGAACATAAAGAAAATAACAGGCTTCACACTCTTTCTCCAATTCTTCTCTTTCCTACCTTCTTTTAAAAAGAATTCCTCTTTTTTCTCCTCTTTTCAAGAATCCTTTCTCTTTTTCTTGTTTTTCGCTTAAATGGGAACTGAATGAATATAACTCAAATAAAAAAATCCAACTATTTATTTTTAAAAGTTCATTCTTTTTGGTTGAAAATTCAACTGCTTTGTTAAGAACTCGTATTTTTGGTTAAAAAATGCATCTTTTATCATAGAAATTTTATCTTTTTAATTGAAAATTAAATTGTTTGGTTGCAAATTATTGTGTTTTGTTTGAGGATTCAACAATTTTGTTGAAAATTTGTATTTTTTGGTTGAATTCAACTGTTTTTTATTTAAAATATGTAAACCAATGTTTTGAAATATCAACTATTACATTTTTTGTTGAGGATTCATCTTCATTAGTTAAACATTGAACTAATTGGTTGAATGTTGAACTACTTTATTAAAAATTCATTTTTGTGGCTGGAGATTCAATTTGTTGATTGAAAGTTTGATTATTTTGTTGAAATTTTTTATGGTCAATAACTAGTTTTTTATATAACTGAAAATTTAACTCTTTTACTTGAGGTTTAAATTGATCTTTTTTAGTTGAAAATTCAACTATTTGAATCAAAATTCATTTATTTTGTTGAAAATTCTTTTTTTGTTGCAGAAAATTAATTTCTCAAACTAAAGATTTATCTATTCCAGTTGAAGATTCATCATTTCAGTTAAAAATTCATCTCTTTGGTTGAAAATTCGTTTTTTTTGGTTGAAAATTATTTTTTTTAACTGAAAATTTAACTATTCCATTTTTGTTTGAAAATTGATATTTCAAATTGTAAAATGTCCTTTTTTAGTTGAAAATTTAACTATATGGTTAGAAAACTCATATATTTTGTTGAAAAATCGTCTTTTTGATAGAAAATTAATCTTCTTGGTTGAAAATGTATCTTTTTTGTTGAAAATGAAACTGCTTGGTTCGGTATTGATCTGTTTTTGTTAAGGATTTAACTATTTTGTTGAAAATTCGTCATCTCCGATTGAAATCAAATGTTTTTTTATTAAAAATGAAAATATTTTTCAGTTGAAAATTCAACCATTTGGTTCAAAGTTGAACTGCTTTGTTAAAAATTGATTTCTTTTTGTTGAAAATTGATTTTTTCAACTGAAAATTTAACTATTCTAATTTGGTGGAAAATTGATATTTTTAATTGAAAAATGTTATTTTTTAGTTGAAAATTTAAGTTCATGGTTAGAAAATTAATTAATTTTCTTGTAAAATCGTCCTTTTGAGAAAAATTAATATTCTTGGTTGAAAATACATATTTTTGGTTAAAAATGAAACTTCTTGGTTGGAAGTTGAACTACATTGTTAAAAAAATCATTTTTCTGGCTGAAGATTTCAAATTTTAGTTTGCAATTTATCTCTTTTCGTTGAAACGTCATTTTGTAGCAGAACATTGATGTTGTAAACTGAAAATGTACGTATTCCATTTTTGGTTGGAAAATGATATTTTTTAGTTGAAAATTCATGTATTTTGTTGAAAATTAATCTTTTCTGGTAGAAAAGTTAACTTTTAAGGTGAGCAGTTCAACTATTTGGTTAAAAACTGAACTATTTTGTTAAAAAGTTTTTTTTTGTCAATAAATCAACTGTTTTGTTGAACATCCATCTTTTTGGATAGAAAATTAAACTGTTTTCTATATATTTCGTCTTTTTGGTTTGAAATTTAACTATTCGGTTGAAAACTGAAGTACTTCGTTTACAAATTTTGTTATGCCAAAAAATCATCTGTTTTTTTTTTCAATCGTCCTTTTGGGTAGAGAATTCATCTTTTTTAGTAGAAAGTCATCTTTCTTGGTTAAAAATTCCTCTTTCTTGACCGAAATTGAACTTTTTTTGTTGAAAATTCAACATTTTGGGCTGAAAATTCAACTGTCTTCTAATAATTTCATTATTTCGCTTCAAAATTTAATTTTTTGATTGAAAATTCAACTTCTTGGTTGAAAATGCAACTGTTTTTGATTAAAGTTTCATCTTTTCTGTTAGAAAATTTGACCATTGGGTTGAAAATTCATATTTGTAGGTTGAAAGTTCAACCATTTGGTTACAAATTGAATTATTTTGTTGAAAATTTAATTATTTTGTTAAAAATCTAACTATTTAGTTAAAGTTATCTTTTTTGGTCGAAAATTCAACTGTTTTCTAAAAACATTCTACTTTTTGGCTTTGAAAACTTAACTCTTTTGTTGAAAGTTCATCTTTTTGGGTTACAAATTCAACAATTTGGTAGAAATTGAAACTATTGATTTGAAAATTAAACTATTATTTGGAAAATTTAACTATTTGGTAGACAATTCAAATACTTTGTTGCAAATGCAATATATTTCATCTTGAAATCTTAGAAATTTTAAGCATTTCATGGTGAATTCAATATGGTTCTTACATTAATTTTATTTAAAAGAATTTATATCCCTATTTTTATGAAAATCACCCTATTTTTTCTATTTCAACAGCATTTTTTGTTGTGAAGTCTGCAATAATTTTAGAGTCGATAAATCTTCATTATTCCACGATATTATATAAATCATAAATTTCTTACTCTTTATCTATTTTAAGTTTAAAAAGATCTACGGGATCATCACTGCCAAATAATTTTGGAATTAAACCAAAAAATAAAAACAAAGAAAATATTTGATGAATGCATTCGAATTTGAAGTAAGTAAAGTGTTAATAAAGAATATTAATTATTATATTTGAAGTGTGTACGCTTATTTTCGATACCTGGTCTATTTTTTTATCCAATTCAAAAGTTTTTTATTTAATTTCAAGCCCTTGAGAATGAAACATTTTTGTGTAATTCGAAGATCGACAAACTTGTAATTTTTAAGTTATATATATGATAATGAAAGAAAGATATCATACCAAAAAATCCCGTTTTTAGTAAAAAAACGGGTATTAAAATTGCTTACATTTTAGAAAATTTTCAAATACAAAATAAAACGTGTAAAGTTTATTAAAATTCTAATCCAGCATTTTTTTCAATGTTTGTTACACGATTGTAGGTTGTAGGTTGCAAGAATATTATATGTCAAAGGCAAAGCCCTCCCTCCACATTCTATTCTCTCACATTATGTTTCAGTTTACAAATGTTGATTTAATTTGAGAACAGTGTTTGTTGCATTTGAAACCGTTTTGAATTCTGATTTCAATTATGAAACAAGCATATTTGAATTTTTTGTTGTCATGTAATTTTTTTAATTCAGGGTACCCTCGTTAATATTTAGCTTAAAAAATGAATTTGACAAGAGATCTATGAAATCATAGCAGTTTTTAAATTCTGGATATGAAATTTCGTTTTACATATCAAAACGTCGAAAAAAATATCATTTGTCAAACCACCCAAATCAAGACGCTCTGTCACACTAGCTAAATAGTTTTAAAGTTTTCTGTCACGTGAATTCTGTGTATGATATTAAAAATAAAGATGATCATAATATTGTTGCTGCTGCTTTTTAAAAAGTTCAATTTTTATTTTACAAAATTTGATGGAATTATCTTGTTTAATTTTTTAATTTTAATGAATAGAAAGAGCATTTTTTGTAAAGAGGTGAGGAAACAAGTCTTATTAATACATTTAATAAAATAAAAACCTTGCTATTTCTGACGGTTTTACAACTTCGATAACTTTTTATCACTGTCACAAAAGTTTTTTCACGTTCCAAGACTGTACTTTTATGACTTTTTATAGTAGAATTAGTAAATGTACTCTTAATGACTGGGAATTTTTAACGTATAAGTTTCATTTTCTCCTTTAAACTTATTATAAACAAATCAATGGGTGAAACTGGAATCTGCTGCATTTTCGGTGATTTTGGAATTGAATATAAAATGAATACCTAATTACGACCTATGCCTAAACAGCAATTGTTTATAGCAATATAAACAATTTTTATAAACAATTCCACTCATTTAGCATTTTTGAACATAGAACATTTTTATTTTTTTCTGCGGAATGATTTTTTTTTGCTCAGGAAGCATAATTTGGCACAATAGATTGCCATTTAATAACAATTGGTAAATACAAATTTACTTGTTTTCCATTTTTTAACATATACAGATACATTTTTCTGTGGAATCATTTATTTTTATCTCAAGATTAATATTTTGAAACCATAGACTGCCACTCAACAACATATTTATCATTGTTTTTAACAATTGTTATAAGGAAATTCACTGTTTTGGGTTTTTATGATTTTCAGAAGAGACAAAAAATGTTCTAGCACTACGTCTCTGGATCAATAAAAAAAAAGTTTGATTGCAAAATGACATCTAGTTCTGAGAAAATGGACTAATCGCCACGAAATTTCGGGAATAGCCAAATTTATGAAAAATATTTGTCTGATCGTGCCGAAAAATGTTTAATATTTAAAAATGCGAAATAAGTGAATTTGTTTATGAAAATTGTTTAGAATAATGAGAATTGTTGTTGAAGAGGTTAAAAAATTCGAAATAAGTGAATTTGTTAATGACAATGGCATAGCAAAACTGAAAAAATGATGATTTTTTAACATTATTCAACTTAAATAATAAATTAACAAAATTTTTCTAGAACATATGCCTCGATAGACCTCTTTGAAATTTAATGAACTTCAATTCAAAAACAATTTAATGGGCTTACGAATTAGTTAAGGAATACAACCTCTGGAATTTTTATAGCCAAAAATTCGACTTTTTCTTGATTGTGGCGAAGCAAAAATGACTTAAGGTTCAAAAAATTTAAAAATATATTTCGATCATAAAAGAGGGTTTATGTTAATAAAAAGATAATTTTGGGTGTAAAGTGTCTTCTTAAAAACGATTATCAGGATAATTAAAAAAAAAAGATTATCGAATCTGAACACGCGAATCTGAGTCTTTTCAACAACAAAAAATTCAAAATCGGATATGATTCAAAGGTCCTCTGTTAGAGTTTTGTCTTTTTTACTGCCTTTTTTATGTTCTCAATGTCTTGAAAATGCATGTATGTATTAAATTGTTATACATATAAAATTGTCCCCTTGGATATAACCATAATTGATTTTTTTTAACCGTGGTTTCCACTGATTTCCAATAAAAGCTCACTGGTTGAAATAGCCAGAAGTGTATCACTGGCAATCAGTGAGATTCCATTGGTTTACTCAGTGAGTTTCACTGGTTCACTGAGTGTCAGTTGTACGCGTTTTCGTCCGTCAGCTGGTTACGCACAATAAATGAGGCCCGGGCTGCAATATAATAGGATATAATATATTATTTTGCCTAACTGTGGGAATGCCCGTCATTCCGTCAACGCGTGGCTCAAAGTCAAACCCAAGCGGCCAGGGGCCTCTACACTTTCAAGCAAAAGATATTATATCCCCTGCTTATTCTAGCCAGGCCCCAAATATTTCTAACACAAACACTAGTACACAATAAAGTTCAATTGCACTGGTTCAGTTTAAGAGAGTGGACAGTAGTGTAGCCTGTCAGGTTGCAACAGATGGTCAGTAAAGGATTTATTCATTAACGGAGGAGGTGAATAAAATATCATGGGAGACTCGGATTCCATCCATCGCATCTACAGACAGGACCATAAACAAAAAATAAAAGGGCGTTCATTCAATCGAGATTTGGCAGGTAGAGAAGCATCCAATAGAAGCCTCGGAACGAGTATTATTACTGCTAATGGAGGTTCTTCTCTCAGGCAAACTCCTATAAGGGATAGTGCCAAGTATACTTATTAGGCCAATCCTCTAAGGATGAGTAGCCACCAGACATTCATCCTCCGAGTTCTATGGAATGAGCAACCACCTACGCATGTTCCAATGCTGGATACTACAGAGAAGCTGGGCAAGGCTGGACCAGGGATTATCTACTGAAATATTCATGGGTTTCTAAATATACAACAAGAAAAACATCCTCTGTGTATTCGAGGCATGGGTACCATCTTCGAACATGAATACGTCTGCATTTGTAGAAGACATGCTTCAATTTATCTTGCCAGCACGGAGAGAAGCAACAAAAGGCAGAGCCTTTTAATTTATTGGTATCAACTTTTGAATATATGTGACCATCCGCGAAGAAAGGGACCCAACGCGCGGTAGCTTCATTTTACAGGAGGAGCGATTGAAGAGGCAGTCCAACACAGGAACTTCATAAGAGGCCCTCACTTTGTAGTTCAATAACAATTCGAATTTTTTAAATAGAGAAATAATATTTTTTATCATGAAAGAGCAAATGAAAAACTATCGATAGGTGTCAAAAGCTAATAATTGATTTTTTCCGCATTAGTTCACTTTCTTCGCGAATGGTCACATATTTTGTATTGGTCAAGAGCTCAGCCATTAGGTTCATATTGGGCGTAGTTCACCTGTCCATTTTAACCAAATAGACAGGAATATAAATTAAAAAAATTCATAATTTTATCTGACGAAAGGAGTTCTAAGGATTTCTTCACGAGTGAGTTTAGTTATTATTATTATTATACCGCTAAGCCATTTCCCTTTCGGGGTAGGCGTGACTTGCTCGGTTGGAAATTAGTAGTGTGTAGATGGGTATATAGGTATAAGGTAGATAGGTATATAAGTGTTAGGTATAGATATTTTTAGATTGATCTGGAATTCTCGTGTTTTCTATTTAAATGACACGTTTATTCCGCAACACTGCTCCGACCCAGGTTGTTGATCAATCTCTCTAGCGATCACCCCAAGTGAAGAGCCTCACAAAATTGTTATGTGCGGTTCCCCACTTGGGCCCATTAGTATCCAAGGTCTTTGTTTCAGGCGTCATTCACTCTATTGCCACTCTGTTTACAAACTATTCGTCGCCACACTTTTCTGTCCTGGCATACTACTCCTCTAGCTTCCTCCACGTCCATGCATTTTTTCATGCAAGCTCTTGTGTTTCTATGGCTTCTTATGTCTCTTCAGATTAATGTCTTATTCACAGATTCTAACCATTCTTTCGGCGGTCTACCTCTGGGCATTCTGCCATTTACTTTACCTTTATACACTTGTTTGGTCAGTCGTTGATCTTTCATTCTTTCAAGATGTCCGAACCATCTTAACTGATTTCTTTCCCATATGTCAACTAGGGTCTCTCCTGTACCACATTCTTTGACGATTATCTCGTTTCGGACTTTGTCCATCAGTGTTTTTCCGCATATTGTGCGCAGAAGTTTCATGCCAATCGCGTTAATTTGACTCCTGTCCTTTTCTTGACAGGTCCATGTCTCGCTACCGTATAGTACAGTCGGTACGAATATAGAATTATGTATGACCATTTTAGCTTTTTTTGATATGTTTTTATTTCTGAGAATGGACCCTGCTCTACTGATAACCTGTTTACCCTTATTCATGCGCCTATATCTAACTCCCCATCTATTTTTCCGTCGCTAGTGAATAGGCTACCCAGATATACGTCCTTGTCAACTTGTTCTAGTCTCTCATCATTTAGGACAATGTTGCACATTGTTTTCTCACTTTTTCCTTCAAACACTATGATTTTTGTTTTATTTACGTTAATTTTGAGGCCCATGTTCTTCATGCTTGTATTTAGTTTATTTAACATTCTTTGCAAGCCCTCGATTGATTCTGCCATAACAATCTTGTCATCTGTGAAAGCTAACCCACGTACCTTCACCGTTTCGAGATCTACACCTTCTTCGTCGAAGAGGGCCATTCTTAGACACTTATCCATAAATATGATAAATAGCCATGAGGACATAACGCATCCTTGTTTCACGCCTTGCATAATATCGAACCAGTCACTCAGTTTCCCATTTACCCTTAAACTCGCTTTACTACCTGTATACAATATTGTTTTTATTGCTTGTAGGAGCCACCCATTGACTCCGTACTCTGATTTTATGAAAACTAACGAATTTATATTAATGAATGGAAGATCGATAAGTGGCACACCGGCAGAGTTTTCATTTTTCAGCCGAGGGGCGAGAAGTGTGGTTGATCTAGCCTGAGTCTCTATCAACGATATGTCAATAGTAGAAGATTTTAAAGTGTTGCCGATTATGATCATGTCAGATCACCCTACGTTTAGCTGATTCAACAAATAGTGAGCCGTTCCATAAGCAAGGGAATGCGCCGCGCCGATGCTATGGTTAGGATAATGTTTGAAAAATCTAAAGCTGAGAAATTTACTCGGCGTGTGTGATGGAAAGATGAAGTAGCGAGGATGGATGTTTGGACGGTATGAATGATAATTTGATCATTGCGATGACGGTGGCAGTGGAAAAGTTTAGGAATGAAAAATAAGCTCAAGAATAAACCAGGCATTATTTACAAAGATAAGATGTGGTTTGAAGGTGAATGTTATGAGGCTCAACGCAGCGTGGAAAAAGTTTTTAAGAAATTTCCCGAAGAGGATTTTCAGGGCATAAGCGACGAAAAGTATTTTCATTTCAAAAGCGCATATAAAAAGCTGTTAAATGATAAACAAAAGGCTTGAGAAAAAATAACGGTTGGCCAGCTAGCTCCTGCACGTAATTCGGTCGCTTTCTGGGAAATTGTAAACGTTATAGAAATCTAAAAGCTAACGTTATCAATAGGAAACCTGGGAAGCTTATCTTCATGCCATTTTCCCGATCTATAACCTATCTCAACCCAGCCCCAATCGCCTCGCGGTACCATTATTAGACGAGCGTATTATACTGGAAAACTGGGCACTATATTCAGAGGTCTTATATAATAAAATCGTGGAAGCGAAAAAAGTTCCAAAGAAGTGGGGAGCTTTTGCTATGATCATGCTGCGCAAGAAGGGAGATCCAAGTGACTCGGAGAACTACAGACCGATAACTCTAGTGAATTTATCGTGTAAATTTTTACGCAAATTCTTTCAGAAAATACGTATAGTGGAAAAGGATGCAATTCCGGAGTTTCAATCAGGCTTTATATGGGGCAGAGGTTGCTTGGATGACCTTTTTACGTTGCATTCAATCATTCAAATTCATCTTAGACACCCAAGAAGGGCGGTGTACGCAGCGTTTGTCGATTCTAAATCCGCACTTCCTTCTGTACCGCAGGACTTATTGTAGAGTGAAGTACACCGAAAGGGAATCAGTCCTAAGTTTATAAACATAAAAAAAATACTTTTACGAAATTGCATGCGCTTGTATTAGGACAAAGGAAGGTCGCACAGAATTTGTTAAGGTTTCTCAAGGGGTTCAGAACAGATTCAAAGTGAACACGGAGAACATAAAAATTGTAATATTCCACAGAGGTGGAAACGCTTCCATGGATAAATATTCTTCATTCAAATTTTGAGCGGAAAAAATCGACGTGACTAAAGAATACCTGTATCTAGGGGTGCCGTATAAAAATTCTTGTTCGTACTCAAGCGCTGCGAAAAAATTTTTAAGTTCGGCTAACTTAGTGGTGGGAGAGACCTTGGGAATATTTAACAATATCAAAGCTGATTCGTGATCATCATACGCTAGACTGTATCAGAGTTTGGTAATTATCACTCTATTATAGGGGGTCCAAGTCTGGGGAGAAGGTCATTTGGATGATATCGAGAAGGTGCAGCTTTCTTTTTTTAAACAGTTGTTGCACCTGCTTTCTTGCACGCGAAACTTTGCGGTTTGGCTGGAAGCAGGAGTGCTGCCGTTGCACTGTGTCATCCTCACCAGTCTATTTTCATGGATTGAGAAAATTTGTAACATGGAAAAAACGCGGTATCCAAGGCAATGTTTGGTAAGGCTGATGGAGTTGGCACGCACGGAGGCTGGCAGGAACATGTGTAACTGGTTTTGAGGACTGAGGCACTTTTTTGAGGAAAGTGGGATGCTTCTTGTACGGAGCACAGCTTCAGTTGAAAATATAGTGAAAAAATCCTGCGAGTTCGTCAATAAATATAAAAGAGCGCAACTGGAAAAGATTTAGTTTCGAAGATGAAATCGAAGAGTTTGAACACCTGGCCTCAACTTGATATCCGATTGGGGTCGCAACCTTATCTGCTAAAGAGAATGCACACCAAGTTATAAAGAATTTTCGCGCAATTGCGACTTCTTAACATTCATTCCAGGAGTATAGGGCTGGGCCATGTGAGATGCAAGTTTCCATTGGGTGAGGGATCTGTGTAGTGCGATGAGGAAAAAAAAACTTTCATCATTTTTTTTGTGATTGTCTGAAGTTTATGAGTAAAAGTTTAAATACTTCCCGCAGTCCCAAAAATGAGATTATCCAGAGGGGTTTCGTAAGATATTAATGCAACGTGTTCGGTGGCCGAATGCAAGAAATTTTTAAGGAGTGTAAGTTTTGTAAGAATCTGTTTCAGTTAAGGATTCAAGTATTAGATGTAAAATTCGTCTTTTTGGATTAAATTTGACTGCTTTTAATTGATTCCTCATAGAGGAAGCTTCGTAATGCAACTAATTTCGAAAAAAAGTTTAATTAATTTAATTAAACGTTCTTTAATTTAAAAATGACTATTACAATGTTCTAAGCAATTGTCTGGATTTCTGTGTGTGTGTGTGTGTGTCTGTGTGTGAGGATGTCAAACTTTTTTGTGAACACGATAACTTGAAGACTGTTGCAGATAAATTTATGAAATTTGAAGGGCCTATTTTCACCACTAATGTCTTAAAACTGACCGAAGTTTTTCTAAAAATATTCAATATATTTTTTCAGTACCTTATATTATTTTTAATAACGGCTTTATATAGTTAAACTTTTTTCATCTACACAATTCAAAGTTGATGCAAGAATATAAAAGATTCTTTGCCTTGAGATGAATTGATTGACCTATAATAGCAATACGTTTTATCAAAGAGAAAAGAAGTTATGGTCATTTATATTATTTGAATTATCGATTTTTATAGTAAAAATTTTCTCACTCACATAATTTAAAGTTGATGTAAGAATAGAAAAGATTCTTTGATTTGAAACAAATCGATTGGTCTATAATATGAATATATTTTATTGAAGAGTAAGGAAGTTCTGGCCACTTATAATATTTGAAAAGTCGGTTTGTTATAATTTAACTTTTTCATTAACATAATTCAAAATTGATGCAAGAACGGAAAAGATTCCTTGATTCGAGACAAATAGATTGACCTATAATATTAATACATTGTCTTAAAGAGTACGCAAATTATGTACAGTTATGTAATTTGGAAAACCGGTTTTAAACAGAAATTTTTTTTTAATAACGTACAATTTAAAGTTCATACAAAAATAGAAAATATTCCTTGATTCGAGACGTTTCGATTGACTTATTTTTTATCTTGTTATTTTGACTTCCTCTATGAGGAAGCATTCATATTTGCTATTTTTAATTTAAACCTTTTTTGTTTGAAATATTAACAATTACATTTCTTTTTCGACAATATGGTCGTTGCTAAGAAAATTTCATTTGTTTTTTCAATTTTAACTTGAAATATAAAAATATATAACCGTTTTAACTCTACAAAAATGAATTTTTGTGAGGTTTCTATTCTTCTTTAATTCTAAAATCTGTACATTTTTAAATTTCCAAATAAAGTCACTGCTTGGCGCTGCGCCAAGAAATCTGTCACCTGTTTCGAGTTTTCGAATGTGAGATTCGGAAGTTAGCCAATACCATTAAAATCAATCTTAGATTTCCTTCTCTGATTGATAGAAGCGATTCAACAACTGTTTTGAGTATTGAATTTTTTGTTGAGAATTCACATTCTCGCATTGAAACTTCAACCCTTTTCTAGAAAATTCAACAATTTGGTAGAAAACTAATGAAAGTCGTCAGTCTTCTTGGTAGAAAATTAATCTTCTTGGTTCAAAAATCAACTATTTGATTAAAAATTGATGTGATTTGTTTAAAATTAATCTTTTTTAGTTGCAAATTAAATTATTTTGATGACAATTCAACTGTTTTGTAGAAAGCTCGTCTTTTTGGCTTGAAAGTTTAATACTTTGGAAGACTTTTTCTTTATTGACTGAATAATCTTTCTTGGTTAAAAATTCAACTCTTGTTGAAAATTCGTCTTTTTCGGATGAAAATTCAACTTCTTGGCTATAAATTCAACTATTTGATTGAAAAATTACGTAATTTGCTTACGATTCCTCTTTTTGGATGAAAATTAAATTATTCGGATGAAAATTTAATTGTTTTGTAGAAAGCTCGTCGTTTTGACCTAAAATTCAACATTTTGGGTAAAATTTTTTTTTTTTTTATTGACTAAAAATTTTTTTTGGTTGAAAATTCCACTTTTGTTGAAAATTCTTCTTTTTGAATTGAAAATTCATCTTTTTAGTAGACATTTAATTGATTTTGGTGAAAATTACAACTATTTGCTTGAAAATGAAACTTTTGGTTTAGGATTGAACTATTTTGTTAAAAATTCATCTTTTTGATAGAAAATTAACCTTCCTGGTTGAAAATTCAATTATTTGGTTGAAAATGTACCTAATTTGTTGATAATTAGTCTTTTTCGCTAGAAATTGATGTCCTTGGTTGAAAATTCAACTATTTGAATAAAACTTTATGTAAGTTATTTAAAATTTGTCTTTTTTGGTAGAAAATTAATCTTCTTGGCAGAAAATTCAACTATTTTGTTTATAATTTATGTTTTTATTAATTCATCCTTTGAAAAGCCGTCGTTTTTGGTAGAAAATTAATGGTTCTTGTTGAAAACTTAACTATTTCGTTCAAAATTTATGTATTTTGTTGAGAATTCGTCTTTTTTAGTAGAAAGTTAATCTTTTTGTTTAAAAATTCATCTTTTTTTATTTTAAATTAAATTATTTGATTCAAAATTCAACTGTTTTGTAGAAAGCTCGTCTCGATGGCTGAAAAATTCAACATTTTGGATAACATTTTTTTTATTGACTGAAAAATCTTTCTTGGTTGAAAATTCCACTCTTGTTGAAAATCCGTCTTTTTTTATTAAAAATTAATTTTTTTAACAAAAAATGTAACTATTTATTTGAAAATTCAACTGTTTCATTGAAGATTAACTTTTCTTGTTGAAAACTCATATTTTTGGAGTGAAAATTCAATTTTTTTTGTAGAAAATTCGTCTTTTTGGTTGCAAATTCAACTATTTGGTTAAAAATGTATCTAGTGGGTTGAAAATTCGTCTTTTTCAGTAGAAAATTGATGTTCTTGGGTAAAAATTCAACTATTTGATTGAAACTTTATGTAGTTTGTTTAAAATTGGCATGTTTTAGTGAAAAATTAATCTTCATGGTTGAAAATTAGATTATTTGGTTGAAAATTTAACTGTTTTGTTTGGCTTGAAAATTCAACATTCTGGATGATTTTTTTTTCTTTATTGACTGACAAATATTTCGTGGTTGAAAATTTTACTCTTGTTGAAAATTCGTCTTTAAATTTAAAAATTCATCTCTTTTGGTAGAATTTTAATCTATTTTGTTTAAAATTGCAACTATGTGTTTGAGGATTCAACTATGTTCTTAAAAAATCATCTTTTTGGTTCAATCCAACTATTTTTGATTAGAAATTAAAATTTTTTTTGGTGAAAATATCAACTAATACATTTTTAGTGAGAATTTATCTTTTTTGGTTGAAAATTCAACTAGTTGGTTGAAAGTTAAACTACTTTGTTAATTCATGAGAAACAGTCAGGTTTTACCAGACCCCCTCCACCCAAATCGTCTTGCATTATTTTTGGAAGACACCTACATAAATTCACGAAACAAATTTGTTCCGAAAAAATTAAGTAAGATTGGGAGGGGGGTGGTCAAAACGTACGGATCCTAACAAAGAGGGATACGTGGTTGAAATTTCAGAAAAAACTTTAATATATTTATTTTTCATTTATTTATTTTCATAATTTTAGTAATTTGTGTACGGCCCCATAGTAATATGCTGAAATTTTTTCGGGCGTAATTTGATGATAGTCAGAATAGTACTGAAATATCGCTCGGGTTAGTGTCGTGTTTGTCGATCATTACCCTCGGATATTGCACCTGCAGGTTCTGCAGGGGTGAAGAGCCGTAGTAAAATCGATTTTTGCCATGTGAGCGTGTTCAGTAATAGAAATGCTAGAACAATAAAAAAACTCCTTAATTGTCTCAGTTTTATTTGAGAACTTGTCTGCAGAACACAAAGCAGTCGCATCTTTTGAAGGGTAGTGTAATGCAAAAAATTTGAGTAAAAATTCACTTTAGAGAAAAATGTGGTCTTAACAAGGGAGACTGCACGTGTGGATTCCACAAGGGTGAATAGCCCCAGGGAAAATCGATTTCGACCACGGCTGAGAGACCAAGGTAGAAAGACAGAAAAATATAGAAAGTTTACTTATTACTGTTTGTCTTCAGTCTCATCGTGACAACAATTCGAAATGAGAAACCTTTGGATTTCATTCTATAGGGCTTGAAAGTATTGAAATACAAAAAGGGTTAAATATCTATCACTAAAAGGGGCCTTAAATATTTTTTGGGATTTTTAAGGTTCTAAAAAATTAAAAGGGTACACAGTAGGCTGGGACGATTTTTTTTTTAATTTAACAAATCCAGGGGGCAGCTTTGAAGTTTGCGTATGCTACAAGTAGTTCACAGGGATCACAGTCTTTCCCCTATTCCCCTAGATATTTCTAGATTTTATTTTTAAATCTTATCAATAATTTACAGAATTATTGATTCTAATCAATATAACTTTTTAAGTTTTGAATATATTTAAAGTATATAAGTTTAAAGTATTAATTTTAGTAAGGAAAAAATCATAAATCTTAGAAAGTATTTTTTTAAGAAGAAAAGATTCTTGATTATGAAAACGATTTTGAGCATATAAAAATGGTTTATTTAGCCAATTTTATTTTTTGCGGACTTCTTTATACCGCTGTGCAAGAATTTCAAACGACCTAAGTACATCAATTTAAACAAATTCTTCAATGACAGAAATCATTAAGAAATGACTTAACATCATTTAAAAATATGGCATTTCTCAAAAGAAGATTGTTTCTCCTTTTTGCATGTGAAAATAAACGTTTAATCTTTCTGCTTTTTTGAGCTCCTACTTCGCTGTGATCCCTGTGATTTACAATTCATCTTTGATGAAAAAGTCATCTTTTTTTATTGAAAACTAATTCTTTTTAATAGAAAAGGCTACTATTATATTTTTCGTTCGGAATTCATCACTTTTGGTTCAAAATTTAATTATTATGTTGAACATTCAACTATTTTGTTGAAAAGTCATCGTTTTTTGTTTATAGATTCATCTCGTTGGTTGAAAATTTAACTATTTTATTGAAAATTAACATTTTTGTTGTGAATTCATATTTTCGGGTTGAAAATGTGGCATTTAGTCCTCTAGAGAACTAAGTAATGCCATGCGCATCCCCAATCTACCCCTTCTCCCTGAAACTGCGCATTGCAACTTAGATTCTTCTGAACGAACGTGGTCGCACTTTCCGGCGCGGTGACTGGGGAAAGCATCGAGTGCAACAACTTACAACACTTATAACTCGCATGATTCAACTTCATGCTCGTTGGTAATCGACGCTGTATCCCGCTTTTTGTACAATCTACTATTGTCTACAGGGTGGATAATCAATATTTTTTGAATATTGATCATTAATTTTATAAGTAGTAAAAAAAATCGCTCGAGCTGCGCTGGGATTCGCTGGGAATCTTTTTTAGCTAAAAAATTCCACTTTTGGTTAAAAAAATTTTCTTGACAGAAAAATCTTTCTTAGTTGAAAATTTGACTTTCTGGTTTAAAAATTCATCTCTTTTAATTGAAAATACAAATATTTGGTTGAAAGTTAATCTGTTTTGGTTGAGGATTCAACTAGTTTGTTGAAAATTCATCTTTTTTTGATGAAATCAACTGTTTTTTATTAAAAATTGGACTGTTTTTTATCAACTATTACATTTTTCGCTGGGAATTTATCTTTATTGGTTAAAAAATTGAACTGCCTGGTAGGAAGTTGAACTACTTTGTTAAAAATTAATTTTTTAAATTGAAAATTCGTCTTTTTGTTGTTGTTAAAAGTTTATTTTTTTGACTGAAAATGTAACTAACTCATTTTTGGTAGAAAATTCATGTATTATGTTACAAATTCATCTTTTATGTTGAAAATTAATCTTCTCGGCCGAAAATTTATGTTTTTGGGTAGAAAATTAAACTATTTAGGTATAAAATTCACCTACTTGGTTGAAAATTCATATTTTTGGTTTTAAAATTCAAATGTTTTGTTGAAAATTGGTCTTTTTGGTTAAAAATTCTACTGTACGATTAAAAATTCATATTTTTCCGTTAAAAATGATCTTTTTTGTTAAAAATTCATCTTTTTCGGTTAAAAATTTAACTTTTATGTTTAATATTTGTTTTTGGGTCAGAAAATTCATATTTGAAGGTAGCAAATTAAACTATTTGGTCACAAATTTAACTTTTTTCTTAAAGATTCTTCTCTGTTGCATGGAATTTCAACTATTTGGTGGTAAATGCAACTGGTTGTTTGAATATTATTATTTTTTGGATGAAAATTCATCTATTTCCCCTGTTTTGAGAACATTTTGGGCTGTGAAGTCTGTTTAAACTTTTTCTCTTCAAAATGCTTCAACTTATTTATTTATTTTCATGTTTTTCTTTTCTTATGATTAGAATTCGAAAAGAAATTTTTTAACCTTGTACCTTTTTACTTTATATAACTACATTTTTTTAACTAAATTAATTAGTAGAAATTAAACTTTAATAATATAATTAGTAAAATTTGGATGTGAATTAGGAGAAAACTACTAGTTATAAATACACCAGAGACTCGATAGATGAACAATCTCGGGGGTTGCCTGAAAATAACCTTGTTCATATAACGCGTACAGCGAAACGTAAACAGTCAGGGCCGCCTGAACCGTTTCCATAATATTGCGCAATCTACTTGACTGAGTAGTATAGTGCATGCGTCCCTTCAGAGGCGGATTCGCAACCGTCTCTCTCCCTGCCCCCTGAGAAACTGTGGGGACCAGCAATTCTAGGAATTCATATAACGCGTTCGATCGCGCGTTCAAATAGCGAGTCTCTGGTGTAGAAATGCTTAGTAAAGCTCGCGCATGATTTAATACCACTAGTTAAATTAGCAGTTGTTTAATTTCTACTAATTCATTTAGTTACTATTTGGTGACCAAATAAATTAGTAGAAATTGAACTACTATTGATTAAATCCAATTCTAATTGAATTTTAGTACAATTTGACTATAAAATAGTAGAAAACTACTAATTATTATTTAAAATGCTTACTAAAACAATTATTGGTAAACGACTTCGTATAATCAAAATTATTAATTCTTTACTAGTCATAGACAAATTCTACAAATTCAATTACTAGTAGTTTAATTTTTACTAATCAACTGAGTTATCATCGGGTGACCTACGTACACAACATTACTATAAATTGAAGAATGATTAATTAAATTCTATTCGAACTGAATTTCAGTGAAATTTAGCTTTGAATTAGTGTAAAAAAACTAATTATTAGTAAATTTTGTTACTAAAGCCAATTAGTAAATGACTTCGCACTGTTTCAATGAATAACTTTTTACTAATTATAGTCAAGTCTATTAATTCAATTGGTAGTATTTCAGTTTCTAATAACTTAATTAGTAGTAGTTTAATTTCTACTAATTAATTTAGTTTGCATCGGATGATCTACAAAGTTATTAGAAATTGAACTAATAATAATTAAATTCAATTAGAACTGAATTTGAGTAGAATTTCATTATGAATAATTGGTATAAAACTACTAATTATTAGTGGAAATTCTTATTGAAGCTAATTATTGAACAACTTAGGACTATTTCAATTAGTAGTTTTCTACTCATGCATATTTGTATACCACTGATTAAAGTAGTAGTTATTTACTTTCTACTAATTCATTTAGTTACCACTGGGTTTTGAAACAAATTAGTAGAAATTGAACCACTATTAATCGAATCTAATTCAATCTGAATTTCAGTACAATTTGACTGAATTAGTATAAAAATACTTATTATTATTTGAAATGCTTACTAAGGCAATTGGTAAACGACTTCGCACTATTACAGTTAGTAACTCTTTACTAATCATAGTCAGATTTTATTCATTCAAATAGTAGTACTTTAATTTTCAACAATCAACTTAGTTCCCATCGGGTGACCTACTACTACATTACTATAAATTGAAGTACGAGTAATTGAATTCTATTCCAAATGAATTTCAGAAGAATTTGATTATGAGATAGTAGAAAACTACTAATTATTATTTGAAATGCTTAGTAAAGCAATTGGTGAACGACTTCGCACTATTTCAATTAGTAAGTCATTACTAGTAATAGTCAAATTCTACTAATTCAATTAGTAGTAGATGAGTTTCTACAAACTTACAAACTCAATTAGTAGTAGTTTAATTTCTACAAATGAATCTAGTTACCATCGGGTTACCTAATAAATTTCTAGAAATTGAAGTATTAATAATTAAATCCCATTCAAATTGAATTTCAGTAGAATTTGACTAAATTAGTAGACAACTACTAATTATTATTTGAAATGCTTACTATAGCATCAATTGGTAAACGACTTCGCACTATTTCAATTGCCAATTCTTTGCTAATTATGGTCAGATTATGTTAATTCAAGTAGTTCAGTTTTTTTCAACTTAATGGTAGTAGGTAGTTTAATTTCTACTAATTAATTTAGTTACCATCGGGTGACCTACTACATTACTATAAATTGAAGTGCTTACTAAAGCAATTGGTAAACGACTTCGCACTATTTCAATTAGTAATTCTTTACTAATCATAGTAAAATTCTACTAATTCAAATAGTAGTAGTTGAATTTCTACTAATTAATTTAGTTACCATCGGGTGACCTGCTAAAGTAGTTGAAATTGAACTTTTAGTAATTGAATTCCATTTAAACTGAATTTCAGTAGAATTAGAGAAAACTAATAATTACCAGTAGAAATTCTTATTGACGCAAATTACTAAACCGCTTCGCATTATTTTAATTAGTAATTTTTTACCAATCATAGCCAAATTCTACTAATTCAGTTAGTACAAATTCAGTTTATACTAAATAAACTAGAAGTAGTTTCATTTCTACTAATTAATTTAGTTACCGTAATCTTCTGACCTACTAAATTAGTTTAAATTGAACCTCTAAGAATTGAATTTCATTAGCACTGTATTTCAGTAGAATTTGACTATGAATTAGTAGAAAAATACTGATTATCAGTAGATTTTTTTAATGAACCAATTTGGTAAACGTCTTCGCATTATTTCTATTAGTAATTTTTTACTAATCATAGTCAAATTCTACTAATTAAATTAGTACAAGTTCATGTTTTTTTTTTTGTTTTTTTTTTTCAAAGAAGTAAAAACGGAAAATGCTCATGCACCAGCCACATTCGAACCTTGGGGACCACGATCCCAAAATATGCATCTCACGCACATATACTTAATATACATACATGTAAGATGCACACATGGGCGCGCAGTTCACAAGGAACGAAGGTGAGTGTGGGACTCACCGAGATGGCACCTACCCACTAAACCTTAACTCCTTTTCCCTGCCAACCCAGGACTTCGGAGCCGCTCATCGCACTACTTCAGAGTCCTAGGTTATTGGCATGGGGCTCCGAAGCCATGTGGGAGACATTGCTTCGGAGTCCCAGGCCAGAGGCCGTTGAGCCGTACTTCGGCTTCCACCTTGTGTTGCCACAACGGACATTTTCATGTATCTTAATGACCGCGGCAGACTGTCTACTGACGCACGAACTTCAACCCATTTGTTGTGCTTACTAGCGTTAATGACACGGCTTAGTACCTTTTTGGCAAGAAGATATTCCCTGTTCGCCTGAGAAGCTTCCTGACCTTTTCTTCTAGCACGGAGCACCTTCCGCTTGAGCTGGAAACACCTCTTTCTTAGCTCGGCAATTTCTTCGTTCCACCAGTATACCGGGGGTTTGTGGATCTTCCCAGATTTCTTCGGCATTGAGGCATCACACCCTTTCTTTATTAGAAGCATTGTGTTGTCCACAAGGCTCTCTAAGTCATTTTTTGAGACTGTGGTGCATGTTAGCTCTTCTAGCATACTACCTCCCTTTTCAGCAACCAAGCCAAGAAGTTTGGCAGTATCTAGTTTAGCCACGTTCCAGCCACTCCTACTCTTTTGCGACTTGCAGATTTTTAGCCTCTGGTTTTCGCACCCCATCTGGAAGTTGATGTACTGGTGATCACTTGCTGTGTAATCTTCCAGTACTCTCCAGTTTTTGACCCCATGCGCTGCTCCTGGTGTAGCCATGGTAATGTCAAGTATCGTCTCTCGGTAACCTGTCCTTCTGAAGGTCGTCGATTTTCCGATATTGAGGATGATCAGATCAAGCCTTGCTGCCATGTCGGTGACTTCTCGACCCCTTCTGTCAGTACATGACCTCCCCCACTCGCATGACTTAGCATTGAAGTCGCCTGCCAGTATGATTTCTTCGTCCAGGCTACGGCACAGGTCTTCAATTTCTTCCAGCTTTCCGCGAAAGACCGCTATTCCCTCATTTGGTGAGAGATAGCAACTAATAATTGTGACCGTGCCGCTTGTTGCCCACACGAATCCATCACTGTGATTATGGACCGGAAACTGGGTGCTGTTAATTACCCAGATCGCTGCTGTACCGCTCGTATCCTGGAACCAGCCGGAGCCTTTTCTGTTTTCGTATTATTCGCTGATTATAAAAATGTCAGCACCCTTATCTATTACCAGCTGATACATTAGTGATTGAGCTAGTATACAGCAGTTCAAGTTTCCTTGAAGCTCTACCGCCATCCCGATCTTTTATTGCACTCCATTTCGGCATCTCTATAGGCTGCACACTTAGATGACCCGAGTATATCTCGACTGGCTTGCCATCCTTTCTCGTGGAACAAAGAGGGCACTTGGCTACATTTGTGCATTGTGCCGCTATGTGGCTTTCCGCACCACACTTCCAGCACTGGCCTCTCCTGTCTACTCCCTTACACTCCGTCGCGTTGTGACCGTAGTCAAGACAGCGATAGCAACGTTTAGCTTTTATTCTAATACGAACCCTGCAACTGACCCACCCATTTTGATGTGGCCGAGCTGGTTCGCCTTAATGGCATCTGTTTCTTTTAGTTCGACGAAAGCCATTAAGCTGCCTCGGAACTCCATCTTGGTCATATTTACCGTCACATTCTCAACAGCTTCCTGTCCTAGGACACGTATCAGTGCCTCCTTTATTTCATCAGTGGTAGTTGCTACTTCTAGATCCCGTATCTGGATCTGCGCACGCGGCGCCACCTGCCGGACATCCCCAGTTTTCTTAATGGCCTTCTGCAGCGCATCACTGAACTTTGCGCGATTTTCGTCTGACGCACCCAGTTCCAACAACACATTTCCCTGTCGGGTTTTCTTGATTGCCCTGATTTCGACCTCCATTTCATCCAGCTTGACGTTTGCTCTAATGTCTTTAACCACTTCTGCAAAGCTGCGTCCGGCTATTGGTGTTATTATTACCGTTTCTGGTCGGACTTTCCTGGGTTTTCTTTCTTCTTTCTTTTTGGCAATTTCTGTCGCGTTGCTTGTCTGTCCCCTCTTGTCCTTTCTGTTGCGGCGAACGACCTCATTCCAATCTGCGGTGGTGCCCTTAACCTGGGCTTTTTTAATGGGTCTCGAGGTTTCTACACTCTCAGGGCTCGGCGTGCTTGACACATGTATCTTTCTGTTGGTCAGAGATCCAGGTGTCTTCTCTATGACACTACTTTTGTCATTGCGTAGTTGGGCTCCTGCCACGAGCGTATGCGCCTTCTTCTCTTCTTTGCAAGCTTCAAATTTTCTTCTTGCCTCCTTCAAAGCAATTCTACATTGAAGTAGAAGTGCCATATCATCCCTAGCCACTGGTAATCCGAACTTGATAGGCTTGTCAGGGTTGGGTCTAGTCTCCATGTGCTTTGCCATATCGAGAATCTTTCCATAAACTTTCATCAAGATGTTCTCCTCCTTCTCTTCAAGTGTTTTGCAATCCTGACGCAAAGTATCCTCCGTGATCTTGGCAGCAACTTCAATATTCGGTGGTTTGCCTTTCTCCATCAAGTTGACCTTCGTTGTCACCTGTTTCTTGACGTCCGTGTCCATCTTTTCCATAGTTGTTGTTATAATCAGTCAACTAGTAGTAGTTTGATTTCTACTAATTAATTTAGTTACCATTGGATGACCTACTAAATTACTATAAATTGAACCTCTAATAATTAATTTCCATTCGCACTGAATTTCAGTAGAATTTGACTATGAATTAGTAGAAAAATACTAATCGTTAGTAGAAATGCTTCCTAAAAAAATTGGTAAACGAGTTCGCACTATTTCAAGTAGTAATTTTTTAGTAATCATATTCAAATTCTACTAATTCAATTAGTAGTAGTCTGTTGTAAGATAGGAATTTATAAATTTTAAACTTGTTCTTTTCAAAATCCTTTAACTTATTTATTTATTTTGGCGGTTCTATTTTTCTTAAGATTAGAATTGAAAACAATTTTTTTTCTGCTAATTTACTATACTAAATTAGAGTTAGTGAGTTTCTAACTTAGAGTAAGTTAGAAACATGGAGGTGTACTCTAGCAGATATTATTGAACCGTTCTAAGAAAATTTGCAGGCGCTAGTGTGTCAGTGTGCAACTGCTCTCTGTGAATTACTTTAGTAGTTTAACATTCTCCGCCATAGATGCTGTTCCAAAGTTTCAGTATTGAGAATATAGACTGGGAAATGTACTGAAATTCCCATTCCTCAAATAAGTTATATATACGTTGCGCAGAATTTCATTTTAACAGAGGGAAAAATAAATTTCAAAATTGGTCTCAAAATTTTGAGAAAATAATTGTTAATTGTTCCCCTAATGACTATGTAAGTTCTCAAGTTCATTGTTCAAAGTCCATAATACTCAAATTCTTTGGGACTAATTTCCATACAAATTATTAAATGATTTGCATATTTATCATTCAGGTGTGTATACAAATAAAGATATTTATTTTCAGTAGAGTCGAGAGCAAGGTGTTAAATTAAGTAGATACTCAATGTGTTTGTAAAAGAGAGTCAATACGAAAATAATAATTTCTCAATGTTCATTTAGTGATCTTTCACATACAAATTTTTTTCCCCAAAAAATTGATTAATCTTTCGTGAATCGTTAGTTTTCCTTAAGAAAGTTCCAGCTTGGAACTTTTTTATTCATTTTTTACTTTATCAACATAATTTGTTCTCATAATTCTGTCGATTAACGGCCGTAAAGCAATAAGTTTCGAAGTAGCGCATTAAAGTTGGTGAATTTTCGGATGATTTAAGTCTTCTTACCATCTAAGTTTGGAAGATTTAAAATTAGAAGCATCGAAGTTAAAACTTTTACTTGAATGTTAAATGCAAGTTCAAGATTCTAATTTGTATGGTAATTGTCTACTTTATGCGAAAATTTCGAATTTTCTACTGTAAACTTCGGGATTTTTTGGAACAATATTTTTTGTTCATAATCTTGCAGAGGGTTTATTTTGAAGCAAACAACACAGGGGGGGGGGGGGTTGACGTAGAATTTGACATCACACATGGAAAATATAAATGTGAAAAACAATTTTTTGAAATACAATAAGAAAATCCAACTATATTTGTTTAAAAGTTAATTCTTTTTTGTTGAGGATTCTTTTTTTTTTTTAATTTAAAATTCATTTTTTTACTGAAAGTTCAACTATTATATTTTTGGTTGAAACTTGATAATTTTTAGTTGAAAATTCAACTATTAAATTTTTCTTTGAGAATTCATCTTTTTTTTGTAGAAAATTCAGCTACTTGGTTGAACTACTTTGATAACAATTTATCTTATTGTTTGAAAATTTAAGTATTTTGTTGAAAATTTGTTTGTTTTTTGAAAAAAAAATTTTTTAACTGAAAATTTAACTATTTCATTATTGGTTGAAAGTTTATGGGTTTTAGTTGAAAATTCAACGATTTGCTAGAAAATTGATGTATTTTGTTGTAAATTCGTATTTTTTAGTAGAAAATTAATCTTCTTAATTGAAAATTAACCTGCTTGGTTGAAAAATAAGCTAGTTTGATTAAAATTCAATTTTTTTAGTGGAAAATTGATCGTTTTTAGTTTAAAATTCAACTATTTGGTTGAATATGAACTATTTTGTTGAAAATTTATATTTTCTAGTAGAAAATTCAACTAATTTGTTGAAAATTCGTCTTTTTGGGTTAAAAATTCAATTAATTTTGTAGAAAAATTCACTATTTAGTTGAAAATGAACTTTTTGGTTCGATATGCATATTTTTTGGTTGAGAATTCAACTGTTTTGTAGAGTATTTGCTTTTCTGATTTGAAAATTCTTCAGTTTGGTAAAAATGTAACTGTTTGGTTAGAAACTAAAACGATTTGGTTGACGATTCAATTTTTTTTTGTTAAAAAATAATCTTTTTTGGTTGAATTCAACAGTTTCTTACTTAAAATTAAAATATTTTTTGTTGAAATATCGAATCTTACATTTTTCGTTAATAATTCATATTTTTGGTTAAATTCGACAGCTTTCAATATGAAGTTAAAATTTTTTTCGCGATTGAAATATCAACTATTATATTTTTCGTTGAGCATTAATATTTTGTATATAAAATTCAACTATATTGTTAAAAATTTAGCTGTTTCGTTGAATATTCGTCTTTTTAGGTAGAAAATTCGTTCTTTTGGATTGGAGACGCACCTGTCTTCTAAAAAAATTGTCTTTTTGGCTTTAAAGTTCAAGTCTTTGGTAGAAAATGCAACTGTTGTGTTAAAAATTGAATTATTTTGTATAAAATTAAACTATTTTGACAAAAAGTAGTCTTTTTTTTTAAATTCAACTGCTTTGTTGAACATTCGTCTTTTTTAATTAAATATTTATCTTTTTTTGGATTAAAAGTATATATTTTTTGGTAGAAAAGTTTTTGAATGCAAATTCAACTACTTGGTTAAAAATTTGTCTTTTTTGTTGGAAAGTTCAACTATTTGGTTGTTAAATACAACTTTTTTGTCTAAAATCGATTACCAATTACTTTAGTAAGTATTTTTACTAACAATAAGTATTAATGCTACTAATAATAATTTCTAATAAGTCATAGTCAAATTGTACTAACACAAATAGTAATTTTTACTTTTACTTTATATAGCTACAATTAAGTAACTAAATGAATGAGTTGAAATTGAACTACATCTAATGAAATTAGTAAAATTTGACTGTGAATTAGGAGAAAACTACTAGTTATTATTAGGAATGCTCAGTAAAGCATTTAGTAAACGATTTCGCACAATTTCAATAAGTATTTTACTACTTATGCATAGTTGAATACCATTAAATTAGTAGTTGTTTAATTTCTACTCATTACTACTACTACTTATTATTAGTTAAAGTGCTTACTGAAGCAATTGACAAACGATTTCGCACTTTTTCAATTATTAATTTTTTACTAATCATAGTAAAATTCTACTAATTCAATTAGTAGAAATTCAGTTTATACTAAATCAGTTAGTAGTAGTTTAATATCGTCTAATCAATTTAGTTACCATCGGATTACCTACTAAATTACTAGAAATTGAACTACTAATAACTGAATTTTTTTAAACAGAACCTGAATATGAATTAGTAGAAAACTACTAATTATTAGTTGAAATGCTTACTACATCAATTGGTAAGCGACTTTGCACTGTTTCAATTAGTAAATTTATACTGATCATAGTCAAATTCCACTAATTCAGTTCTTAGTAGTACAGTTCATACTTAATCAATTAGTAGTAGTTTAATTTCTACTAATTCATTTAGTTACCATTGGGATACCAACCATATTAGTAGAAAATGAATTACTAGTAATTAAATGCGATTCGAATTAAATTTCAGTAGAAATTGACTATGAATTAGTAGAAAACTACCTTCCCTAGGGATCGCGGGACCTTGCAGCTGGTCGGAGGGCTTACGGGTCTCATTAGACTATAGATCTGGAATAGGTGAACCTGAGGGGCTGCCCTGCGAGGTGTGGCTACTCTGGGGAACTGGCGTACTCTAGTCGGTGGGACTTAAACTAAGGAGCGATCCTTCCAGGAGGTAATGGCAAATCTTCCTGGAATATCGAAAGCGCCAATTCTCATGCTCCCAAGCTACGCTGTGATCGCCGTGTCAAGAGCTGAAGTGCACCAGGGTCAACAAATCTTTGAACACCCCGGCCTGCCCCCTCAGTAGAGGCGGACTGGCGGGAGTCCCAAAGGAGGTGTCTTAACGGAGACTTTGGGACACCAGGTCGAATCCCATAGTATGTAGACCCGCCCCCTGCAAGCGGGGCTCTGCGGGGGGTGTTTCTTATTTCCCTAGCTTTTTGTGGGATAGAAATGAACTCACAAAAAACAAAAAAAAACCAAGAACAATGAGGGGCCCGTTTCGAGACCCTCCTCTAACCCACCGCCAAAACTGGAAGGCTCCTTAGGGGGCAATCCACCAGAGGCGGTGCTAATTATAGATAATGGTATAGACAATCTTGTTGAAGACGTAGAAGTGAAGGTAACGGAACTCTCCGTAAAGAAGAGGAAACGTTTCGGAGCACAAAAAGGAGGGAACGCAAACCGCGCCTCGCAAACAAAAGCCAAGGCACCCCACAGGGGGCAGTGGCTGCGGAAACTTCACCTGGAGCAACTTCTCAGGCTTATCCTATAGGTAAGAGGAAGAAGGGCTACAGAGAAACTTCCCCAAACAGGGAGTTGAAACGGCAGAAGGCTCTGGAAACACAGGGCCTTACTTTCGCGCAGATGGCTAACAACGCCCTGGTGAGAGTTGTCGTTGCGTCGGGTTATCCTGAGAACTGTCTAACTCTCGAGGAGTTGGACAGGCTGAGGGATGAAATCTCTGAAGGGAGTGACGCGTTACCCCGCTGGGGCGCGCCCCCAGATTCAATGACATCTTCATCAGGTCGGGGGCCATCGTAGTGGAGGCTACGGACATCTGGTCCCGAGACTGGATAGTGGAAAAAACCCCAAAGTTTAGGCTTAAAGAAGGTCTAAACTTGGAAGTCAAAGGGACGGAGTGTTTGCAAAGGTACCGTAGAGGCAGGGATCCAGGCTGAAGGGGAGAGGCTGGATTCTAGTCGTTGGTCTTCGTGCATATTAAATCAGAGCCCTTGCGGCTCAAGATTACCAAACCTACTTAGGGGCGGGTAGGGTTACTTTCCGATTGAACCAACTGGGCTCCGCAGGGGGACCAGAAGCTCCCGGAGGTGCCCCAAATTAGCCTTTCTATGGCTGAGACGGGAATCTCCATGATGCATATTAATTTGCACCACACAAAAGGCGCCTCGGCGGTTATAGTCAGACGCATGTCTGTGGTGCAGACAGGGCTCGCCCAAATCCAAGAACCATGGTTATACAGGGAAAGGATTTGTGGCTTGTCAGAATGTGCCTCCATATATAAGGGGCCGCGCGAAAAAATGCCAAGGACATGCATAGCCATCAAGGGTATAGATGCGATCTTGGTGCCTTATTTTTGCTTTAGAGATCTCACCGTTATTAAGGTGAGACTCAAGGGCAGTAGCGGAGAAAGGCTAGAGGTGTTTATTGCCTCGGCTTATTTCCCTGGCGATGCCAAGGGACCCCGCCTCCCAGAGAGGTGGAGGCTCAAATTCGGCACTGTCAAGAGAACAAAATTCCTCTGCTGTTGGGTTGTGATGCAAACTCTCACCACACGGTGTGGGGAAGCACAAACATCAATGACAGAAGGAGAGATTTAATTGAATACAGAGCGGGTACAGAGCTGGAGATTCTGAATCGGGGTGATACTCCCACATTCCAGACAAAAACAGGAGTGAGGTTCTCGATTTGACTCTATGTTTGTATGTACTGAGGAGCAGGGTAGTGGGCTGGAGAGTCTCCGATGAAGAGTCTCTCTCGGACCACAAATATATCGTGTTTCGATTAACCCTAGGAAAAACGGTGGTTTCCAAGATCAGAAACCTCAGAAATACACTTTGCGACTCATATAAAGAAGAACTCAAAGGGAGACTTGCGGAATTCCCCACAAGATATGGTACCATTGATGAGTTGGAGCACGCCTCGGATTTTCTGCGAAGGGCTCTGACAACATGATATGAGAACAATTGCCCTACAAGCACAATTAAGTCTAGGAAGGAGCAGAATGGTGGAATACTCACCTGGACAAACTCCGTAAAAAGACAAGAATGTTTGGCGATAGGGCAAATAGAACTAAATTTCCTTCAGACTGGGACATCTATAAGACGGCCCAGTGTGAATAAAGTAAAAATAAAATAAAAAAATAATATAAGAACAGTGGTGTGTCCTGTCGCCCCTCCTGCGGTGCATTGTGGTGGACGGCCTTCTTGGAAGGCTAAATAAAGAGGTGTACTATACTCAGGGATATGCGGATTACTTTGTAATCCTAGTCAGGGGGGCTCATCTGGAAACGCTAATGGGTCTTATAAGGTCGGCGCTGCGCATCGTAGAGCTCTGGTGCGAAAGCTCAGGGCTCTCGGCAAATCCGGAAAAGGCCAACCTGGTAATTTTCACGAGAAATTATAAAGTTCCGAAAGTTGACGCTCCTGCATTCTGTGGTGGGGAGCTGACATTTTCAGATTCGGTTAGATATCTGGGAGTAATCCTAGATAGCAAGCTGAACTGGGCAAAGCATCTGGAGACCCAATGCAGGAAGTTTGTCATGACTTTTTGGATGTGCAGGAGAGCCTTTTGGTTGACGTGGGGTCTAGGGTCTAAAATGCTGGCATGGCTCTACTCTGCTGTCCTGAAACCCAGGCTTCTACATGCGGCCGTGGCCTGGTGGCTACGGGCGGAACTTAAAACAATGCAGGACGGGCTGCGAAGATTACAAACGCTAGCATTTATGGGTTTGCCTAGAGCAATGAGGTCGACGGCGACAGCGGCGATAGGATTCATGCTCTATGAGGAACCCTTACATATTGCGATAACCGCTACAGCGGCACACGCGATGGGCCGCCCAGCAAGAGCAAATAGATGGACTCGGGGGACTAGACACAATAGGCTCCCGATTGATATCAGCACACTGCCGATTCTGCAGATGAGGCAAGATAAAATAACAAAACGCTTCAACTCTGCCAAAGCTTTCCGCGTCTGCATCTCAAGCAGGGATCTGTGGAAAGCAAATGTTAACCCGGTCTTCCAAGGGGATATCTGGTATACAGATGGCTCCAGGAGAGAGGGAGGGTCAGGAGCAGGATTTTATGACAGCAACAAAGGGAAAGGGATCCCACTTGGGCGACATGCTACTATCTTTCAGGCGGAGGTCCTGGCCGTCCTTCGCTTTGCTGAAACACCAATAGAAGAAAACACTGCTGGCAGACAGATTATGATTTGTTCGGACAGCCAAGCTACACTAACTGCAATAGGGAAACCAGACATAACATCAGAACCGGTTTGGGAATGCAAAAAGGCATTAAACCAACTTGCAGAAAGAAACAGTGTGGCTCTCATATGAGTCCCTGGTCACACAGGGATCAAGGGCAACGAAAAGGCGGACCAGTTGGCAAAACGCGGCGCAGCGAGTGAATACATAGGAAACGAACCGGTACTGGGAATAGTGTCTTGCTGTGTCGCGATGGCCATTAAAAGCTGGATCCGAACAAAACACCGGGAATACTATGAACAAATCCAGGGTTGCCGTCTGGCGAAATCCATCCTGGGTTATACATATAGGATGGGCAGAGCCAGGGAAATCCTGGGTTGACCCAAGAAAGATATAAGGACAGTGGTACGGATCCTAACTGGGCACAACCACTTGAACTGTCATATGCACAAAAAGGGGTATAACCCCACGACAGAGTGCAGGAAATACGGCAGGGATAACGAAGCATCCCTGCATGTATTATGCCAGTGCCCGGCATTAGCTAGGCTCAGGCAACAGACCCTCGGGCCCCATTTTATGGAAACAGAGGAAATTACAACGCGATCAGTAGTCGACATATGTACTAGGCTTCGTCAAGAGATCTGGGTCCGACTGCTCAGAGTGAATAGGTAATGCTTTGTGGCTTGAGCGCCAGGGGAGCTCTTCATAGGCTTCCCGTCTGTTTTAAAACTAACTAACTAGTAGAAAACTACTAATTATTATTAGTTGAAATGCTTACTAAAGCTATTGGTAACAGACTTTTCACTATTTCAATAAGTTATCTTCTACTAACAATGGGAGAGTCACCCTTATGGATTGCAGATTTGCAATTAACAAACTTTCATTTTTTATAAACAATTATTATAAATAAATGCATAAGTGATTTATTTTTCTTCGTAAAATCATTTTTTTTTGCAAAAAATGTAATAATAAACTCCTCGTACGCAGTTTTTAGTTACATGGAACCAGAATTTAACAACATTCATTATTTTGATGAACATTTATTATGAACAAATGAACATTTAAGCCGTTTTTCAACGGAAAAGTACGACTTCTTCACGGAAAAGTATTACTAGACCCGTTATGCGTTATATTTAGTTACACTAAAACACTATTCAATAATATTTTTAGTTTTTATAAACATTTATTATAAACAAATGCATATCTCGAATATTTTTCGGGATATCGATATTTTTAGAATAAAATTATTTCCAAGATCCCAACCCTGTTTTTTATACCCCTTCTATGGGGGAGAGTGACTTTGGTGACACCCACCCCCAGCCACACCCTGTCCCCATTCCAGGATTCTGCCCTTTTTATATCCCTTCACGTAGTAGGCAGTAAATCATCTGTCATACACTGTTGATATATTTGGTTTTTAATTTTCCGTATAACTTTCAAAGTAAGTGGGTGGGTATAACTCAGTCGGCTGTTAGGACAGGACAGAACAAATAATACATATAATTAAAAATATCTCAATAATATATTGTTATATATATATATATATATATATATATATATATATATATATATAACAATATCCCAATATATAATTGAGATATCGATTCAAATGTGTTTGATTAGTTTTTCTTGTAAAAAATCCCCTATATCGAAATCACCTAATTAAATTACAGTAAAAAAAATCGATGCATCAAAAAATATTCGAGATATCAATTTAAAAGTTTCAGACTTATTTTTCTAAAAAAAAAATCTTATAGGTATCCGTGTTAAAACATTGTCGCCACGAATATCGTAATCCGGGGGGTAAAACTCCAAAATTGCGGTCCAGCGTAAGTGGATTACGTCGGATTATATCGAATTAATCTGGATTACTTCTATATACAGAATCACTCTGGATTACCTAAGATTACTCTGCATTGCATAGGATCACTCTGGATTACATAAAATTATGGTGTATTACTGCGTTTAAACTATACTTTCGCGAATTTTTAACCAAAAAGAATAATTTTCTACCAAAAAAGACCAATTTTCAAGGACATATATTAATTTTCAATGAACTAGTTAAATTTTCAACCAAAGAGATGAGTTTTCAACTCAAATAGTAAATGTTTAACTGGAATGGTTAAATTTTCATTTAACAAATAAATTTTCAATTAAAAGCAACGATTTTTCAACAAAAAATGTATTTAAATTTTTAACTCAAGAGATGAATTTTCAACTAAAATAATATCAACTAAAATAATACAACTCCAACCAAAAAAGGAATTTTTAACAAATTAGTTCAATTTTCAATTATGTAGTTAATGGTCATCTAAAAAAGGTAAATTTACAATAAAAAATGGAACAGTTAAATTTTTAGTGAAAAAAATTAATTTTCAAACAAAAAAGAACGAACTTTCAACTAAAAATGTGAATTTTCAAGTAAGAAGATTCATTTTCCACCAAAAAGAAGAATTTTCAACAAAATGCATGAATTTCCAAGCAAGAATCTTAATTTTCTGCCAGAAAACAAAAATTTCGACAATATACATGAATTTTCAGCTCAGAAATACAAAGTTTCAACAAAAAAGAAATAGGTAAATTTTCAGTTCCAAACATTAATTTTTAACCAAAAATGAAACGGAGTTTCGACACAATAGCTAAATTTTCAACGAAACCATTTTTAACTAAAATCAAGAATTTTCATCCTGAAAATGGAGTAGTTCAACTAAAAATATCAAATTTCAAAGAAAAATGGAATAATTAAGTTTTCAGTTAATAAAATTAATTTTAAACAAAAAAAACGACAAAAATTTCAACAAAATAAGAGAAAATTATTTGGATTACCTATGTAAATTACTCTCAATTACGCGGATTACGCTTAAGTACAAGTTAATTACCTGGCTTACCTAAATTACTTCGAATTACCTGGATTACAAGTGGATTACTATGAATTTCGACTGGATTACTTCTTATTATAAGTGAATTGATTACTCTGAATACTAGGATTACTATGAATTACAAGTGGGTTACTTAGAATACTTGAATTACTCCAAATTATCTGAATTACAAGTGGCTTACTCCAGATTAGAACCAATTATCTAGATGACAAGTGGATTACCCCAGATTACAAGAAAGTACTCCAAATTACCTGAATTAAAAGTGGATTACTTCGTATTAGAAGTCGATTGATCACTCCGGAATACTGAGATTGTACCAGATTACAAGTGGGTTACTTAGATTACCCAAATGACTCCAACTTATCTGGATTACAAGTGGATTACTACAAATTAGAACTGGATCACACTGTATTGCAAGTGTATTACTTCTAATTAGAAGTGGATGGATTACTGCAGAATACTGAGATTACCTCAGATTACAAGAGGATTACTTGGATTACTCGAATTACTCTAAATGATCTGGATTACAAGTTTAATACTCCAGATCATATTTGGATTACTTTGTATTACAAGTGGATTACCTCGTATTAGAAGTCGATTGATTTCTCCGCAATACAGGGACTCCAAGGATTACAAGTAGGTTGCTTGGATTATCTGAATTACTCCTTGATTAGCTGGATTACAAGTGGATTACTATGAATTTCGAGTGGATTACTTCTTATTATAAGTGAATTGATTACTCCGAATGCTAGGATTACTATGCATTACAAGTGGATTACTTAGAATACTTGAATTACTCCAAATTATCTGAATTACAAGTGGACTAGTCCAGATTAGAACCAAATATCTACATGACAAGTGGATTACTTCGTATTAGAAGTCGATTGGTCACTCCGGTATACTGAGATTGCACGGGATTACAAGTGAGTTACTTAGATTACCCAAATTATGCAGAATACTGAGATTGCTTTAGATTACGAGAGGATTATTTGGATTACCCGAATTACTCTAAATGATCTGGATTACAAGTTTATTACTGCAGATCATATATGGATTACTTTGTATTACAAGTGGATCACCTCGTATTAGAAGTCAATTGATTTCTCCGCAATACAGGGACTCCACGGATTACAAGCAGGTTGCTTGAATTATCTGAATTACTCCATGATTAGCTGGATTACGAGTGGATTACTATGTATTTCAAGTGGATAACTTCTTATTATAAGTGAATTGATTTCTCCGAATACTAGGATTACTATGAATTACAAGTGGATTACTTAGAATACTTGAATTACTAAAAATTATCTGAATTACAAGTGGACTACTCCAGATTAGAACCAATTATCTAGATGACAAGTGGATTACTTCGTATTAGAAGTCGATTGATCACTCCGGTATACTGAGATTGCACCGGATTACAAGTGAGTTACTTAGATTACCCAAAAAACTCCAACTTATCTGGATTACAAGTGGATTACTACAGATTAGAACTGGATCACACTATATTACAAGTGCATTACTTCTAATTAGAAGTGGATTGATTAATGCAGAATACTGAGATTACTTCAGATTACAAGAGGATTACTTGGATTACTCGAATTACTCTAAATTATCTGGATTACAAGTTTATTACTCCAGATCATGTCTGGATTACTTTGTATTACGAGTGGATTACCTCGTATTAGAAGTCGATTGATTTCTCCGCAATACAGGGATTCCACGGATTACAAGTAGGATGCTTGTATTACCTAAATTACTCCATAATTAGCTGGATTACAAGTGAATTACTTAGTATTAATTTCGGATGGATTCCTCCGGAGAACTGGAATCTATGCGGGCTACGAGTGGATTAGAGCGGATTACAATGGATTACTCAAATAATGGTATATATATATATATATATATATATATATAAATACACACAATGGATTACTCATTATGGCCAACGGCGATACCACGCTGAAAAAACCAGTTCTCGTCAGAAGTTAAGCAGCGTTGGGCGCGGTTAGTACTTGGATGGGTGACCACACTGAGAAAAATGGATTATACGAACTGGATAATAGAATTAAAGGATAATACACCGTATAGAAAAGTATATTAGCGTGTATAATCTATAATATTTTTCTAATATATGAAGATGTTACCAAATATAATCTCGAGATGTTAAATTCTTATAATCTTTAGGCATTAATTTGTAACATCTCAGATTTAAAAATATCCAGGTGTCTGTGTAGTCTCAGATGGTACGTCGCATCGTGGCGCTTGTCATATGCATACGTTTGCATTAAAATAAGTAATAATTGAAGTATAAAATCAGTATTACTGCTAAATCACACGTGATTTGGATTTAGAAAATGGGTGAGTTATATTTCTTTTCATTCCACATCACTGCCACGTGTACAAGTGCAGAAACTTTTAGCCTCCTTTACTTTCGTTTTTTTAGTCTCATGATAGCCACTTTCCTGCTTATTGTGTGTTTAGAAAATTGAAATTTGTTTCCAGTTCTACTTCCGAGCTCATCTATCAAAATTTTGTATTGGTTCATAAATACACTTGCAAAAATTATTATATATATTTGAGGTTATCTAATGGACCAGGATTCTAACATGGATATTAGAGTTTAAAATCTTGGATTATAGATTTTATTATCTCAGATTATGAAGTTTAATAATCCAAGATATTGTCCTGTAATATCTATTTCTTAATATCTATAGATTGCAGTTCTAATAATCTGTATCGCTGTCCCATAGTTAATAGTCCACGATTATATCCGGTAACACATTTTTTATTACCGGGTATAATCCCTTTTTCTCAGTGCATTCGAGATTACTGCGTGCTGTTGGCCCACTGTGGGTGTGGCGAGCCCACACTTGTAGTTATTTACTGCATAACTACAAGAAACTATCCACCTAGAAACACTACCCGAATAGGGTAGTGTCACGCCTACCCTGAAAGGGAAATGGCTTAATGGTATACTCGCATTATACCGGATTACCAGTTCGGATAACCGAGCTGTCCAGCGTATTACCAGAGTTGTTTTTTTCTTCTTTTTTTTCTTTGCATTTCTTGACTTGCTATTGCTTTCTTTGAATGAAAAATGGGTGTCCCACTTTACCCCACATGTTCCGCTTAGGCTCGTGTTACGGGATCCAAAAAAGTAATTATTCTATCCTCTAAAAGATTCTGCTGATCGTGGCGAAAAGTTTAAAGTGCACTCAAAATTAATTATGAGAATAATCTTCCGTAATACGAATTAATTAAAGTTAGTTGCGCGTAAAACTTGCAAACCTCGCGTTGAATAGTGTCAAGTTCTGTTTATATCTATCTCTCGTGAAGCAACACGTGAGCGAACGTCCGGGGCCAATATCATCCCCGTATCCTCAATCCTCATGCACGAGCGAGCGGTCCAACGGAAAGGGCTGATTCGAGGAGAAGCGGTGACAGGGGATTGGCTGGAGGGGTTGGGTCAATCGGAGCGAAGGGACGTCGCGTCCCGACAGTCCCGACGCAAGCTTCCCAGTTTGAATCCGACCACCGACGTCGTGCAAGCACCGCGTTGCTTATCGCGAAAAATACGCGAAAGCGCCGCTTATTCTCTCGTATTAAAAAAGGTATTTTTTCCCTGAAATTTAAATTCCTTATTTCACTTTCATGGGGGTTAATCCGATTCCATAATGAAAGCTATTTAATTTATTCTACATTATTCGAGAATCGATTTCAATTTTTCAAAAATCTCCCTTTCCATATGTAAATTTGTACTTTTGTATAGGTATCATGCAGAAAATGAATCTTTAATGCGAGCACAGGTTTATTTCTATCCACCGGCGTCACGAAAAGGAGGATTCTTTTCATGTAAATCTTATAATTAAACATTTATTTTTTAAGTATTTATGTTCTTTATTTTATTATGTATTACACAAATAAATATTTTTTAATTACCTTATTTATTTTTTTTTTTTTTTTATATTCCATCTTCGTGAACCAAAAATAAAGTCTTTATAAAATCAAAGAAATATTGCAAAATGGAAATGAAATATAAAAATTTTTGTGTGAAGGACAATTTCTTTGATTCAAATTCAAAGGAGAATCTCTTTAGTCTAATTTAAATATAATTTTGTATGTGATGTAAGAATACATATCTGCATTATTACAAAAATTGCCGAAATTAGTTACCCAAAGCTGATATTAATTTTAATTTAAAAAAGAAGACATTTAGTGCCCTTGAAAATAAAATAGTGGAACCATGTTGAGCAATAAAGCCACTCTCGTTTTGTATCAGTAATAATGATCATTGTTCTTCACCGACATTGTCGATACGAGTAGCATTGACGTGAACGCCTTTTGTTATCATCAAAGACACATTTCATGAAACGTGACCTCGACTCTGACGTCATGCCAATTTTAATTTTTAAAAATATCGAAAAATTCCCTATGACAATTTCCTTCCTTTTTTTGCAAGCTTTCCCGCACAGGGGGATTTAATTACATTTGAGTATCAGACGTTGAAGCGGAATTTTGTTTTTGAAATAAGCAAATTGCAGCTTGAGGCTCAGCTTTTAATTCTTGAATCAAATGAATAAAATTTAATTACTTTTGTATTTTTCATCTTCTGCATATTATGTTGCATTTATAAATTAAATTTTTTATGGCTGCGTCTGGTCGTCCCGAAAAATTCGGGGAATTGGAAAAGGGGATGTATTATTCCCGAAAAATTCAGGGAGTTGAAAAGGGGATGGACTAATAACGAATTTTCGGGACGACTAGCCAAGCTTACAAAAAATATTTGACTACTCATCTCGAATTTGTGGACGAGACAATTAGTTTTTTTCTATATTAAAAAAGACTATCTATTTACAGAACTGTGTTGGTCTTGGGGTGGAATCTGATAATTGCAAATGCGATTGATATAGAAGTAAAATCGGTCTTTTGAAGTGTACTTTGAAGTTTGTAAGAATGGATTAAAAGTGACTTGCTAAGTTTTCTGAATGCGACAAGAAGACATGTGAAAGGAAAAGCAGAGGAAAACTAAAAAATAAGAGGCGCTCCTACTTGGGTAAGTGCGTCACTCTTCTTTCCCATAAACCCGGATCGAAGTTTTATTATTGGCTCTAATAACGATTGAAATGATTCTGAAAGGGTATCTTTGTCTTTTCTTTAATGGATAAGCAGAAGCAACGATGCGAGGACGATTTTACCTACCAAGTGCAATCAAGTGCAACCAAGTGCACTCGACCCTTACAACCTTGACCGTTTACGTATGAACAATTTAAATGAAATACACGTTTTTAGCGATATTTAAAGTTGAAGCAACGTTATATTCTATCGAATTCTTCTTTAAATCCATTGGATCAATGCAGAGATGTTTTATTTCAAACAAAATCCTTCGCTATACTCAGAAAAAAATTCTGGAACCAAAAAAAAACTGTTTGCTTGGATATAGATGAAAATTCGGTTGAATCAAATAAATTTTGGTTGATTCAACAGAATATTTGTCTGACTCAACAACATTTTTTCGTTGAATCAACTAAATACTTCATCTATCAAAATATTTGGTTACAACAACCGAAAAACGTGGTTGGGTCAACTAAATATTTTGTTGTCCATATAATAACAATACCCTATGGTTGAAACAACAAAATTTTCGTTGATTCAACCAAATCGTTTTCTGAGTGTTCGGTGCGGTACAACGGAAATTATCCAAAATAGAACAAAAGTTTTAGGACAAGGTGCCAAATTTTTTTTTTTAATACGTGCTACGGGAAATTGTACATCGTAAAGGTTTTTCTCATTAAAGAGACCCACAAAAAGTTCTGTTTTCATTTTTAGATATTTTGAACCGTTTTTTGAGTATTTCCAAAAATGTGTTTTGTTTTCAACATAGTTGTATTCCTTTCTGCCAGACAAATAACGTTTAAAAAGTCCCTTGATTATGATCCTCAGGTAGAAAGAACATTAGTGGCATTGTTTTTATTATTTTTTTATTTTTTTATTTTTTTAAAACATTGTTTATTGTAAATTTTTGAAAAATTAAATTTTTTAAATAACGCTTAAAGTATATCTGCAAGTGACTTTTATTAATGAAAATTAATTAATAAAAACATTTTTATTTTTTCCATTTTTTTTCTCTATAAGCAAGCACTAACTGTAATTTTCGTATCCTATAATTGGCCTTGGTATTTGGGTACCTATAAAATTAAATTAAAAAAAAATGAATACATTAAAAAAAAATTTCAATGAAAAAATTGTTTCAAAAAGTACATGCATACCTGAATATTGATTCGAGCGTGTTTTTTAAACAAGGTATGACTGTACTGTTGCTGTTAAAGAAACTAATATTAGAAGCTCAAATTATTTAAAAATATGAAATGTTGTTAAGAAGTTTTCTTTTCAAGCTTGGATTTTACACCATTCACTTTAAATACACTTTACATTCAATTGCAAAGTTTTGATTTGAAGTTCGTATATTGAGATTAAATTGTGAATATTTTGAAATTGGGCAATGAGGCCCTAATTATGGATTTTGAAGAAAATAAACGTCACTAACATACCTATCTGGACAAATTCACATGGAAACAACAACTTATACATAGTTTAGGCGTTATTTAAAAAACATGATATTGGAAGATTTCCCAAAAACCATGTTTTTGAACAAAAAGTAAAAAAAACATTGTTACTAATGTTTTTTTCTATGTGAGGAATTAAAATTCTATGTGAGGCTTAAAAACGTCCTTAGTCAGTCCAAATAACGTTCCTTAAACATACAATGTTCCAGAGACATTTTAAGGACGTATTTGGAACATGAAACGTTTTCAGAACATTGTTTGGTCTGACTTAGGACAGTTTTTGAAACGTTCAAATAACGTCTTTTGACTTGTACGTCCAAGAAACGTTTTTAGGACGTTCCAATTACGTTCTTAAATTTAGTGCCCACAGGGTAAGTGACTTATGATACGTTCTTTAGCAGTCAGAAAAGAATACAACTATGTTGCGCAGAAAATACACCTTTTTGGAAATACCCCAAAAAAGGTCCAAAATATCGAAAATAAAAAAAGCTTCTTGAAGGTCTCTTCAAAGAGAACGACTTCTACTTCGAATATTTTGCCTTGTCTAGCATATTTACCGCAGAAAAACAACTGATTTTTGTTTTTCATAAAAACAGCTACCATTTTGTTATTTTTTGAGTTTTTTCAAATTTCTTTCTGGACTTAGAAAATATAGGGAATCATGCAGAATAATAAAAATGAAAAAGTCAATTATCTCCAATATTTAAAAAAAAACGTTCAAAAAAATATACCGTTTTTTAAATTTCAAAAGTTGTTTAGCACCCTATGAGTCAAAATTATGAAAAAATGTTAAAAATACCAATTTTGAAATACGTTATCAAACTGTTTTTATTCAAACGCATAGGTTTGGAAAAATTACAATTGATAGTTTATTATAAATAAATTTTTTTGTAAACCATAGTATTGTCACTTTATATTCACTTTTATAATTCTTTTACAAAAAATATTACATTTTTTTGTAAATTAAATTTCATAGCGGAACAATATAAGAAGAAATATATTACATTGAAAGAAATGTAAATCTATCAAAGATTTTATTAATGTTAAATATTAGACGATTTTAATTATTTTTTTGAGTTTCACTAATTTATTGTTGAATAATTATAATATTTAACCGTTGATAAATTTGAAATATTAGAATAGTAGAAGTTAAAAATTGCTATAATTAACATAAAAATTCAAAAATTCATTCGAAATCATTCAAATCCCACTATCACAAAATCTTTAAAAATCGGAACGAGCGATTCAACATTCCAGATCTTTCGCTCTGATCCGATCGATTTCGTAAAATCTCTCAAGCATTTTTTCAAAATTGACAAAGATATTGGAAGGTTCAAAAGATATCCGAGATCTCCAGCAAAACTTGAAACTATTTTTCAACTGTTTTTGAGTCGCTGGATCTTGGGATGTCCAAAAATTTGCAAACCTTAACCTGAATTTCTTGATTCCGAATTTTTGATTGTTTATTGATTCTATAGAAACTTTGAATAAGATTTCCGAAGTGAATAGCCCCTCGTAAAAATTATAATATGTTAAATAAATTTTGTTTTATTAATAAATCATAAATGTTTATACAATTTTTCAAAGTTTTAAATGGTAATTTTTCAAGCTGGAAAATGGAACGGAGACCTTCTGTCATACCCTACCCCTTCTCCATCCCGAAAAATGATCAATTATTGCTATTTGTTCCGAATATTTTCGAGAATTTATTCGTAATCAGTACCTTAAAAAATACGGTAGTATACGTGGTTTCAACCGAATGAGAATAGAATTAATTATGAACGTTCTTAATTATTTTGAATATTTATGAAGAGTGAAGACAATAAACAATTTAAATTATATTAATTATTGTTATAAACAAATTTGCAATCTGAAAAAGACGACTACTTATACATTTTGTAACTATTTACAATTTGTTTATGCAATTTGTTGATAATAATAAGAAATATAATTTATTTTCATTTTGATGTTTTCACATTACTTCAAATTGGATTCAAGACATAACTTGCTTAATAACAATACAATTGTTAATAACAATTCATTCATTAATTAATATCAACTTTTGCATTTTAAAATTTATTCATCAATTGCACATTCATATTACTCATTTTTAATGACATACGCGTCTTATTAATGCATCCGCATCTTAAATAATACAATTTTTTCAAAATGTAATGTTTGAATGAAAAAAATTGTTCAAAAATCAGGTTGGAGCAATCTTTCAAGATTTTAGTTTACTTTATGTTTCTTAACACTAACCAGTTGAAAATCGTAAGTGTGTGTTGCAAGCCACAAATTACAAAAAATAAAATAAAAAACCCGAAAAAAAAATTTAAGAATTTCGTTAACAACTTGATGTTATGGAAATCATTCGTTTGGAATTAAAAAATAAATATCGGGAAGAATCTTACATATTTTTTAGCTGCTGTTGCTGAATCCAAATTTGGTGTACAAATTGTTAAATCCAAAATGGCGAATCAAAATTTTTGAAAATAGTTTTGATTTTGATCAACATGTGTGTTTAAAAAATATTTTGTTTACTATGCAAAAAAACGAAAGTACACATATTGGATCCGCAACATCGAATTTTGAAATTTTTATATGAACTTCAGATTTACATAGATTCTACGTTAATACAAAAACAAAGTCGTTTAAAATTGATAAAATAGTTTCTTTTACTCTGTTCTGAAAAGTGTTTACTCAGGCTCAAATTGCTATCGGCCATTCCGATATTGAATCTTAAATTCAAACAAGTACTGAATTTAATTCCAACCATTTTAAGGTGTAACAAACTTTACGTATTCTTTTTTTAATGCATATTTTAGCATCTACTTTTAAAAAATCGTTTGAAGTTTAAACCTACTCATTTTAGATGTACAAACTTTTAAATATTCAGCAGTTGGTGAGTTTTTGCCCTAAATAGTGAAAAAAGGTCACATATGAATATTTAATTCCTTTTTTGTAAACTCTTTTATATGCAAATGGATTGCAGTTCAGCGTTCATGACAATTTCATTGCAAGTTACTTAAAAAGAAACAATTTATACTCACTGTCGCAGCTGACGTTGAGTCAGAATAATGTTATGGAAAATTGAATTCTATCTTGAAAGCATGTGAAGTATGTCTTGAAGCTTTACAATTTTTGAGAGAGAGAATTTCTGATATTAGATTCTTGGAATAATGCCAGTGTTTAAGTGAGGTAATATACCTGATAAAATTTAGAAAAAAAATATGTTCGCTCTTGCGCCCGTGTGGAAAAATTTCGTGGCAGTCTTGAATCATGCTAAAGCCAGTACAGTTTTTCTCAAGTCTGTCTATTCACGCACTACTAGCCTGGCGCTACACTGGCGCTTTCTAGTTTTACTACGTGTTTGATTCCAACCTTTCTGCTGTCTAGTCCCATTCTTGGCGCTATCTAGGAATTCATTACGAATTTGAATATATAAAGATTGTCCAGATTTTAGCTAGTTTCTAGATAGAGTCACGGTTTGGACTTAAACACAAATTACAGAGGTGAATTCAGAAAATAATCATTTTTGAATAAAAGATTTGGGAAATTACAATACACAATTGTACAAATGCTCAAGCAATAATTAATTGTAGGCTATCACATATTTAAGATAGTAAACAATTATTGTTGAAGGTGATAGAAATCTTAAAACGAGAACTGCAGTTTCAAGAACGATTTTTTGAAGAATGTTTAAAAACATTTTGTTTCAATTGAATTATATAGTGAAGTTATAATGAATTTATATTGAATTTATAATAATTATAATATGTATAATGCTATGTATAATATTTATGATATTCCAGAAAATCAAATATTATTATAACAGATTTAGTTGATATATTTTAATTATTTATCGATTCCGTAAATGATAATTAAGCCTAACGTATTAATTATTTTAAATAATAAACAATCATTATTTCGTAGCCTAATCGCAAGTAACATCATACAAACTTTATTTTTTTCAATGATTTATTCACAAATCAAGCACTTTTAATGTTTAAAAATTGTTCATGTTTTATTGAAATAAATATTAGGATGTAATGAATTGAAATTCATATCCGACAAAAAAGAAAAAAATTTTAACTTTTAGATGGCCGAGGTGTTAAGGCGACGGGACAAAGTTACAACAATATAATAGGAAGTTACATCAGAAGTTCGACACCCGGCGGATGTACAAGAGATTTGCGGAAACTCATTGTCTTCATATTTTTTGTACAAAAACTTTTTTTATATTTTTAATTAACTGCAAAATCTATATATTGGACTTTTATGGCATAAAAAATAATTATATTATTTAATTATTAATTATTTTTTATCAAAATAGCCGATCTGTCTAGAAACTAGTCGATCCGAGCGTTACATCCCAGTCTAGCCACTGGACAGTCAGCCTGTGGCGCGCCAATGTCGACTCAAGGCGGACTGGACAGAAACAGTACAGCGCCACGAAATTTTTCCACACGGGCGCTTCCGGCTCGTTTATGTACGTTTAAAGCACGCATTTCAACTACATTTTTTCAAGTATCGTAAATAATACAACTCGAATCGAAAACTGTCACTTAAACGCTTCATGGACTACAGTCATAAATTTCATCTGAAATCGTTTTTCAATTTGTTTTTAAAAACGGTTCACAAAACACCTGCGAGTTTAACGATCACATTCTCATTGCGACACTTGCGCTTCGCGCTCGACAATTAAGTTATACAGACGGGTCTCTTCAAAAAATAAAACGATGTAGACAAAATGGAACGGAATATAAGAAGAAGTTTTTCAATATTACTAAACAGAGACATTAAGCCATAGACTTGGTTTTCTTTCGTTCCAAGTTCGGTTCTAAATCAACTCTATACAGATTTCTAGTCGGTTCAAAAAAGATATCGAAAATCATTTCACTGCGTTTTCAAAACATCCCAATATAACTAATCTACTTAATTATTAATTATCTTGAACATTTTAGATTTGTGTCAACAGCTTTTTGAATTGGGGTAAAATCGAAAAATTTCATTGGGATAGTTTGGAAATATATTTGATAGGTAGTACAAATGTTGATTAGAATGTCTTAATCTATCATGAAAAATAGTTTTTTCTATTCTTTGAAAATTTTCAAAATGTTGAAAAGCATATCCATTTTTTTAGTTTCCTTTTTTTTCCTTTTTACATTTTGGTCTAGGGGAAACCACCCTACAGTAGATAATGATCCCACAGTAAATAATCAGTAACTTAAAATTGTATGTATATGTAAAATAATTAATTTAGTGTAATTAATAGTTAAGACGTGATACGCGTTAATATATTAAAATTAGAATCGATTATTTTACTTATATTTGTGCTCTTGATTAATGATTATCTGCTGTATTTATACTAAAAAAATATTTTATTTTTAAATCAAAAACTGTTAAATTCAACCAAAAAATATGATTTTTCAATAAAACAGTGAAATTCTCAACCAAAACAGATTAACTTTTATCCAAACAGTTGCAATGTTAACCCAAAAATATATATAATTTCTACCAAAAGAGATTAATTCTCAACCGAGCAAGATTTTTCATTCAAAAGAGAAAAAAATTTCGAACAAATTATTAAATTTTCAAACTAAAAATGCGAATTCTCTACAAAAAAGTGGAATTTTCAACCAAAAAGTTAATTTCCAACCAAATAGTAGAATCTTCCACTAAAATAATAGAATTTTCAATCCAAAGAGAGGAATTTTCAACAAAACAGTTTCAATTTTGAAGCCAAAACGACTAATTTTCTACAAAACAGTTGAGTTTTCAACCCGAAAATAAGAAGTTAAAAAAAATGTATTTGAAACCAAATATTTTGAAGTTGAAAATAATAACGTTCAATTTTCATCCAAATTTCACAATTTCACTTTAGAAAAATCCTTTTTGGTTACTCATTTAACACATCAAATCCTACCCTCGAATCACAAATTGGTAACACTTAAATCTTTAATTAGAAATATATATGAGTGTGTGTATAAATGCGTATTTACTTTTAAGTATGTATATTTGCGTATGTATATTTCCGGATGTATATTTATAGTATCCTTCTGTTGATAGCCCACATCTAATTATGTGTATAATAGTTTATTTCTTTACTCTTGTTAAATACCTATTTTTGATTTCAATCGTCAAATCGATCGCCGCCACATTTTAATTGAAACATGTATCACCTGTTCCTTATAGGGCTATTTAGCCCTAGGGACTTTTCATAAATAAATACAAAAATACAAATACAAAAATGGAATATTTAATTTTTCAGTTGAAAAAACAAATTTTCAAAGAAAATAAACAAATTAAAAAAAAGTTACATATCCAACCAAGAAAATGAATGCTTAACAATGTATTCCAACCAAGTAGTTGAATTTTCAACGAAAAAATATGAATTCTCAATGAAAAATTTAATCGTTGTTTTTTCAATTAAATACGATCAATTTTTTACCAAAAATTAAATAGTTTCATCTTCAGTTTAAAAAAATAACTCTTAACAAAATATTTCAATCTTAAACCAAAAAACTGAATTTAAAATAAAGTAGTTCAACGTTCAACTAAGTAGTTTAATTTTCAAGGAAAAAAGATATATTTTCAACTAAAAACGATCAATTTTCAGCCATAAATGGAATAGTTAATTTTTCAGTTAAAAAAATTAGTTTACAAACAAAAAAAACGAATTTTCAGAAAAAGGTTCAATCTTCAACACATAAAATGAGTGATCAACAAAGTTGTTCAACTTTCAACCAAGTAGTTGAATTTTCGACGAAAAAAGATGAATCCACAATAAAAAAGTTAACAGTTGAATAACTAAAAATGGAATAGTTTAATTTTCAGTCAAAAAATAAACTTTCAATAAAATATTTAAATCTCAAACTAATAAACAGAATTTTTAACAAATTATTCAAACTTTCAAGCAAGTAGTTGAATTTTTAACGAGAAAAGATGAATTTTCAACTGAAAACGATAAATTTGCAGCAAAAAATGAATTAGTTACATTTTCAGTTTCAAAAATTCATTTTAAATTTGAAAAAAAAACGTATTTTCAACAAAATAGTTAAATCTTCAACCAAACAGTAGACTTTTTGACTAAAAGAGATGAATTCCCAAACAAAAATATAGTAGTAGACTTTTCAATAAAAAAGAATTAACTTTCAATGAAAAATAATTGGATTTTATTATTGGGTTTAAGCGAAAAAAACAAAAAAAGGGGAACTTTCTTGAAAATAGGGGAAAAATAATTAATTCTTAAAAAAAGAGGGAAAAAGGGAGATAGGGATAAAAGTGTGAAGTCTCTATTTAGCTGCTTTACTTGTAAAACAAAATCACCAATTTTCATTTTTTATAGAATTTCAAAAAATGGTTATTCACATTTGTATTTTCCATGTGAAATATCACATTCTGTTAGGTGCTTTTTTATTACTCTGTGAGCAATATATAATTAAGTATTATGGAGAGCAATAAAGTAAGAGATAAAGTATTTTTATCGCTCTTAAGGGAAAATCTGGGCATGAGAATTAATTATAATTATTGTTCGATTACAATTGCATTAATTCTCATTATTATTGTATTACATTGGCAATTAGTTGACGAATCCTCTCAATTTTCAATGCCACGAGAATCCAGTAACCGTAACCAATAATTTTGTTTGCGGTTAAACTGTACCCGCAGAACCATGTAACCTGCAATCAAAGGAATAATAATCAATCGATAGAGTCGCTTCTCTATTATTTTCATGATTGAAAAACCTTTGACAATGCCATCATTTGAGATTGAACCACCTCTTGCGATGCAAAGCTTTTGGACCAAATCGAATGAAAAATGTCCTTCAACATTCAATTTAGGTTTTGTTGCTCTTTGTACAAACATTTTCAAAATTAGAATTCTAATTGTGTTTTTTTTAAGCAATAGAAATTTTCGGTGTTGGATTTGTTTTGTTGTTGTTGTGATGCGAAGTAACTGGTTTCTTTTAACTAGTTACTTTTTTTGGTAACGATAGTGGCAACGAAGTTACTTTTATAAATATGAGTAACGAATTGGTATATAGTTACATTTTATGAGTAACAGTAACTATAAACATCGTTACTTCTTTAGTTATTTTTTTAAAAATATAGTTCACAAGTCTCTTTGAGGACAATCAATAAACTTTATTGCTTTTGAAACTATTTTTTCATTTTCACTAATACATAATAAGCAAAGAATACACAGGGCTGTCCCATCCTAATTTACTTGAAAAAGTGACCTATTGAAACCGAAATAGTGAAGAAAAGTGACTAATTTCTACACTAAAGAGTGACTTAAATTGACTAAAAGTGACTAAAGTGCATTAATAATGTGACTAATGTCCTTTTTAATTTGAAAGAATTGAAAAGAAATCGATGGAATTAATAAGAATTCAAGATAAATTAAAAAAAATTCAAGATAAATTTGAAAAAAAAAAGAAAAGCCAACGAACTCAGATAAATGTCCTAATAATCGTGATGGTTCAATAATCGTAAAACGTGGTTTTAATTTTAATAAATTCTTTAAAAATATTTGTTAAAAGTAACATTTAATTATGAACCTCATTCATTTGTAGCATTTTATAACGTCAAATGGAATTTAAATGCATTCAAATTAAATAAAAAGCAATAAAATGTACGTCAGGATTACTGGGACTAAAGTCACGATGACTGGGACGTTTACCTTGAGTGAAATTCTGTTGCCTTTAGACGAGTGTAAGGGAAATGATAAAAATTCGCTAAAATTCATTAAAATTCAAGTGATTTGAAAAAATTTTTAAATCCAAATTATTCCACTGATTGCAGTAAAATTAGAGTGATTTTCGAAGAATTCAAGGTAATTAAAAAGAATTTGATAAAATGTCTAAAAATTCAAGGTGATTTTAAAAGACTTTAGGTTAATTAGAAAAAAAATTTAATTTAATTTTACAAATCAATTTAGTTGAGTAGAATTGAGTAAATTTACATGAATTCAAGTAATTTGAAAAGAATTTAGCGAGAGTTTAAAAAATAAAGAGAATTTTAAAAAATATAAAAGAATTTAGGATAAATTACTGAGAATTTAGGGCAAATTCCAAATGAGTTGAAAAACAAATTTAATTCAAAATGTTCCCCGGATTTCAGTGAAATTGGAGTGAATTTATAATAATTCAAAGGAATTCAAGATTTTTTGATGAAATTCATAAGAATTTAAAAGAATATGATTGAACAAAAATTTTAAAATCAAAATATTTCCATCGAATTGAGTGAAATGTGACTCAACAGAATTCAGCGCAAATTGAACAGAATTAAAGTGAATTGAAAAAAAAATGAATAAAATTTGAGTGAATTTAGAGAAATATAATAGAAATTATAAGAATTCGATGAAATACATGAAAATTCAAAGTGAATTAAAAAAAATTACAGTGAAATGAAAAAAATTCAAGAATATAAAAGAAGCATTGAATTCATTAAATTTGTAATGGATTGCAAATATTTCAAGGGAATTCAAAAGAATTTCATAAAATGCGTGAGGAATCAGGATGATTTTTAAATACTTCAGGGTGAATTTAAAACAAATAAACAATAAAATTGAATTGAATTGAGTGAAACTGAGTTAATTTAGAAGAATTCAAGTGAATGCTACAAAATTCAGGTTAAATTTAAAAAAAAATCAAAAAATTCCAAATAATTAAAAAGAATATGAAATAAATCAGGATGAATTATTACGAATTTAGGAGGAATTCCAAATGAATTCAAGTGCATTGAAAAAATACAAAATATCCCATTGATTTCAGTAAAATTGGTGTGAATTTAGAAAAATTTAAGGTGATTGAATAGAATTTGATGAAATTCATACAAAAGAAAGATAGATTTAAAATAATTCGAGCGAATAGTACAAAATGAAACAAAAAATCTATTGAATTGAGATAAATGGGAGTGAATAGAATTAGTGAATAAAAATCTGATACAATCCATAAGACTTTAAGGTGAACTTAGAAGTCTTCAGGATGAAATTAAAAAAATTGAAAATCCAAAAAGATCCATTGAATTCAGTAGATTTCATGGGAACTTCAAATAATTCAGGGTGAATCAAAAAGAATTCAAAGAAATTCAAAAGTATTTGATGAAACACTTAAGAGTTCAAGGTCATTTAAAAGAATTTCGTGGTGAATAAAAAAAACAAGAAAAATTAATTGCATTGAGTAGAATTGAGCGAATTCAGAAGAATGCAAGTAATTTCAAAAAAATTCAGCGAGAGTTGAAAAATCAAAAAAATTCCAAAAAATATAAAAGAATTCAGGATAATTTAATAAGAGTTCAGGGAAAATTCCAAATGATTTTAAATCAGTTTCAAAGGAATGCGAAAGAATTCCAAGGATTTAAAAAAAATCAGAAATTCTTCGGTTCTCTGTTTTAATGTATTGAAAGAAGTGACTAAAGTGATCATTTTATTCAAGAAAATGATTAGTGACTTTATCTTGAAAAAGTGACTAAAAAGTGATTTGAGAAAAAAGTGACTAAAAGTGACTTAAGTGACTGAGCGGGAGTTCTAAATGCAGATAGAAATAAGCGTTAATTATTGCTCTTAGTATATATTCCTCATATATGTTTATAAAATACAAAAGTAACTAAAAAAGTAACAGCAATTACTTTTTTGCAAAAGTAACTAAGAAAAAGTTACATTTTCGAATGGTAACGATAATGATACCTATAGTTCCTTTTAAATAGTAACTAACCCCTGACTGACTTTCATACAGTTAAATATTCGTAAACATCAAGTACCGTCAACAGGGGTAATTATGTGGATCACGGTGGGTAAATATGGATCACGGTGGGTGAATATGGATCAAGGGTATTTATTATTCAGTAGAAAAGTCTTTTCTCTCAACAAAATTTTACTATATATCGTACAAATATTGTTTACAATTAATATATGCTTCTTTTTTTCGAGGTCACTGATTTCGAATTTCTTTCGTCTTTTTTTTCTATTTCGACTTTTACTATTTTCAATTTCAATATTATTTTAATATTTCCAGAAATTAAAAATTAGCTGTATGGTTCTGAAGCGTAGAAAATATTTTTATTTTTTCATTTTGCATCTATTATTGTTTTTCCTGACTGTTGGAGTGCAGTTTTAAAAACTCGGCATTTTCATACGTTGTTTTACTACTTGCATTTGATAAGTGATTTTAATTTTATATTGTTATTTATATTGTTATATTGTTATACATAATTCCAAACGATTTTCACTCTCTAAAGTTTGCATTTTATCTGTCAACATTTTTACTGAAAAAATATTGAGAATATAATTTAAGTCTCTTTTAGGAGTTTTCTTTTGAACAATTTGGAATAATATTCCGCTATTTTACAATCGACAAATTTATTATTATTAATTTGTTTCAGCTGGTGGGGAGTTTAATTTTCAACTCCAACAAATTAACAACTTCAACGATTAAAGTATTGTATGTGCCACTTTGAAAAAAAATGTCATGCCAAATAACAATTTTGATCATCTCACTGATAGCTTTTCACTTACTAAAGGATTTTTAAAGGATTTTAGGATTTTTAAGCCTCATTTCTTTGTTGAAAAAGATATAAATAAATTTATACATAATTTCATATCGACTGCTCCATACAGTATGGAATCAAGTTCGGGTGAGTCCACATAAAAAATCAGGTTTTAGTTGTTCTGTATATGGAATCAAGTCTATTTTTATTAATTTTCACATTTCCACTTTTTGTGATAAAATTGAAAAATACACTCAAATCGATATACAGAACAACTGAAACCTGATTCTTTACGCGAAAGCACTCGGACTTTATTCCATACTGTATGGAGCAGTCGCAATGCTTATTATTTTCTAAAGAGCATTATTTGACATGTGAAAATAAAACAAAATAATAGTTAAATTTTAGAATTTATGAAAGTCTTAAATGTATAATTTTTTCTCCAAAAGGATAGTTTCATAAACAAAATCTCGCATAAAAATAAAATCAGCAAAATTGTATTTTGCGAGATCAATTTTATTTCATTCGTTATTCTTTTCAGAGTGCTAGCAAATTTGACCTAATTTTGTCTCTATCTATCCTCTCCAATAAAGTGAGATCAAAATAAATCAAATCAAATAAAACTGTTGGAAATCAGAGTAGTAAAGAGTGGTTAAAGGAGATAGAAAATGATAGAATTTTTGGATAAAGTTATTTTCCTGTTTTCTATACAATCACATGGAATTTCCCGTCTGCGCCAAATCACCCGCCTACGAATCGTTCATTGAATGAAAATCCTTCTTCTAATCATGAGCTCAAAGATCAAATTTTATAATAGTGTTGAATCATTCACGTTAATATAAAATTCCAGTTCTTTAACGATTCAATTTCATCGCACCGAAATAAGCAAAAAAATACCTAAAAAAATTGTTGTAATAAACTTCTAATAAAAGCCTTTTGAAAAATTGTAATTATATTGTAAATGAGGGTGCGCCAAATTAGCCGCTGCGTTAATTTAACCTCCCCTCTTCTAATTCTTTTGAGCAATGGTCTCTCTGAGGTATCAGCTGACTGAACTTTTAGTGAGACGGTATCTTCAATGCACGAAATTCAAGCGAAACAAGTTCGATGTTACCAGGCACACCTTTGTCCTTTATTCTTGATTAAACCCTGAAATTCATCAACTTAATTGAACATAGAACTAAGAAAATTATTATTATTTTAACATTTTTTTCGGGTGAACCGAGTAAATGAAAAAGATGAGGAAGCTCATTTTGCTCTTAACCTTACGATGGTTACAGACCAATATGTATGTCGAAGGCATTTTTTTTAAGAGTTGGATATCGTGAAAATGCTTTGCCATTCATTTCTAAATTATAAGTTTTGTTTTGGATGAAAATGAGTCATTTTAAAAAACGTAATGCAAAATTTGAAAATGCATGGAACAAAACTTTATTTGTGTAATATCTTTGTAATGAATAATAATTAATATAATTTAATTATTTCATTGAATAGTTCTTAAAAAATAAAAACTATTTTTCTAATACACTTATATAGAAAAAATTAGTTTTTACGAAGATATTAGCAAAATAGGGCAAAAATGGACCAAATCCCATGCATTTGGTCCATTGTTTTCCCCTCAGCACTCAACGATGTTAAGTCAGCTGGTGAGTGAAGTGAAAATACCTAATAGAATCCGTGAAATTTTCAATTATCTGCAATTAGGTCGAAAAAAAACCATAATTATAAAAAAGGCACCATTTCGGTAAAGGGCTATATAACGCTCACTTTTCAGGGGGCTCTACAGTCTCAGAACATGGTGGTTTCGAATAAAATATCATACATCACTCGTAGGGTTACACACGTCTTCACGTGAAATTCAATGTTCGCACTGAGCTTCTCATGTAAAGAACTACCTACATTCTTATCAGGAAAGGTATTAGATTTGTATCAAGTTTGGGGCCCCCCCCCCCTAGTTTTTGTCAAATGTCCACGTTTTGAGACCCTCTGAACGCGAAAAACAGGTTTTTACGAATGTGTATTTCTGTATGTATGTATGTATGCATGTATGTATTTATGTCTGTCTCTGAGCACGATAACTTTTAAAAGAATTAATCTATTAGATTGGCCTTTGGTACACTCTTTTAATGTCGAAAACTGAAGGTTAAGTTCGTTAGCCAGCTATTTTGTATGAAAATTCAAAAAGTGAAAGCAATTTCAAACATTTTGAGACTATTTTTTTCAAGATTCAAAAATTATATGTACGGCTATTTGTATTACTTAGCAAGTCAAACAATTTGCTTTTACGACTTTTTTCAAAAAAAAAAAAGAAACGAAAATGCAAATTTTAAGTCAAACAACGCACGATATGAAAAAAAGTGAGGAGAAGAAAAACGTTGCTTTTTAAAACACCTACAAGATTATCATAACAATTTTTCAGTTTTTTTGAAAAATTGAAAATTCAAATTTTTTGACCAACCGTTCTGGTTTTAACCACAAAAAAAATGAAACATCAGAAATTCCGTTTTGCGATCAAACGGCAAGATACGAAAAAATATGAAAAGACAAAAATAATGTACCCAAAAAAGTTTGACATATTTTATATTATTCACTTTTTGATCGGACGGGTAGTTTTTATTTCATTCGTAAAAAACAACATTGAAAAAAAATGTTGGACAAACGACGCAAACTAAACATGTTTATTTATCATTTTTTTATGGCACGCGTAGTTTTTGCATTAATCGAAAAAAATAGCATTAAAAATAAAAAATAAATTTTTGTTTGGAAAAACGACACAAGATTCGAGAAAAAATTAATAGACAAAAGTTGATCACTCAAAATAGATCTAAAAATTTGTTATGATTTACTTTTTGATAGGACGCGTATTTTTTGTTTAAATCCTAAAAATTAACATTGAAAATAAACAAAGCCAATTTTTTGAAAAAAGACACAGGGTACATAGAATGTTAATTAACAAAACTATTTTTTTATGGAATGCGCACTTTTTTAAATTATAAAAACAAGACAATGAAAATACATATGTTTTAATATCAATGCATATTATGAATTGGAATTAAAAAAAAATTGTCATATTTTTAGTTGAATATAAAAAAAATGAATAATATACAATGGAAAAATATTCGTTTGGAACATTTTAGGATTGAATAATAATTATAAGTAAAGTGTTAAAAATTGAACAATTGGAAATTAAAATATTAAAAATTGTGTTGTTTGAAACCAAAATAGACTAAAATAGAACTATCTGCAATTGATACCTCAGTAAATGAATAATTGCTTTAATTTTGAATGGTTACAATTGTAGGGTTCTGAATTTACATATTATTAAACGCTGACTTACCAATTTTTCCCTTTCATAAGTTTTAATTTTGCAATTAAAATTAAAATGGTTTAATTTTGAAAAGTATACTCAAAAATGTAAAAAATGGTATTTTTTAAATGATTTCAATTGATTCTAAATACTAAAAATTTTTAGGCGTTTGCGTGTACAAATGTTTCAATATCACTTGACTTCGAACAATTCAATCTATTTTTCAACTTCAAATTGTCAATTTTTAATCGCTGCGAATTACAAATTATTTCAACTCAAAAGTTTCCAATTTTGAATTATTTAATTTTGAACACTTTTAATTACTAAAATTTCAATTACTTTGAGCTTCAAGTCCAGTTTTCAAAATTCTAATACGAAATTATTTAATTTCCAATATTTCGAAGTTGCCCTTTTTTCGAAATTTTTATCTAAAATCAATCAATTTCGAGATTCTTCAATTTAAAATAAAATTGTTCAATTTTGAACGCTTTGAATCAGAAATGATACAATTTCAACTCCTTTCAGATGAACTTATACAATTTTCAAAATTGTAGCCTGACATTTTCTCATTTTGAAAGTTTTTAATTACACATTTTTCAATTAGAAACACAGTCAATTTTAACCGCTTTTACTTAGAAATGATGTTTCAAAAATTTGAAAAACTCTTGATATTAAAAAATTAGTTTATTAATGGATTTCTAAATTGTTTATATTTTTAATGTTAGGAAACGAAAATCCAGGGACGTAAAAGCGTGCATTTACTGCTAGTGGTACTAAAAAACAAAATTTTCAAAATTTTCTTTTTATATACATCGAAGCTACTTTCGTGGAAAAAGTATTATCAAATTATTCTCTCGAATGCAGAAAGAGATTTTCTTCCCATTGGGAATAAAATTCTTTCTACTAGGAGAAGGTTTAATCAAACGGAAACGCAGCTTGATCCAGAAAATCAGGGTAAGTTGACGATTACCAGAATTGTAGGTCTGTTTTTCTGTCTGTCAAAAGAACTATCTGATTACTAGCAAATCGATCCTGCTTCCTCCTCCTTTTTCATTGCATCCGTTGCTTTCTGTACAAGGTTGAATATCGTTTCACCGACAGACACCCCTAGAAGGGCAGTGTTCTAGTATTTCACATTTAACGAGAAACATGAAATCTCTCTGTACATCAATAAAACGTAATAAAGCGACGAATATCTAATGTTAAAGTGGACTCATATGACCGTCAGTATTTATTTATGTACCACTATGAATAATTTACCCTATCCTGAAATAATAAATGATTTTTTATTTCGATTCTTGGAAGAAAAACAAACAAAAAACAATAAAATGGAATATACCATCATAAGTAATCTTGATCTAATACTAATATTAAATTAATAGTAATATGAAAAGGAACTAGTTCCCCTTTCCAGTCTGTTGTATGGTTTATTTCTATTCTATCATTTATTTAAGAGTGGCTTTTGATTTAAAAAATTGAAAATCAAAATTAACTATAAAGAATAAAGATGAATAAAAAATAAATAAAAGTCCTTAGTCTTTAATTTTCCTTTTTATTGATATGTACTACTGATCCCCTTCACACTTTTCAATTAATTAAAAAATAAAAGTAAAAAAATAAATTATAAATAAATAAACGCTTTGTTCTTTGTTTGAAAGGTGGCAGTACAGAACTAGACAACTCACAAAATGGCAATTTTTCTTCAGAGCGAAAAAAGATTCTGAAAAATCGAAATCACTATTTATATATAAAATAAATGTTCATATCCGAGCCGAAGTGTTGTGAAATTGAGGTAAAAAAAAGTTTTATTTCAAAAAGTTTTAACGGTTCAAGGAAATGAATGTGAAAGTTGACAATCTCAAAGTGAGACTAATTTAAAATTGGACCTCGGTTGACTGTGAATTGCGATAAAAAATTGAGTTTTCCCTAATAGTATAATAAAAAACTCCTGTGGTGTTGGTTTTATGGATATATCGATTTTCTTGTTTGAATGATTAGAGGATGTTAAAACAACCCTTAAAATAAATTGAACGCGTTTCCCTCCTAAGATATATGTTTCTCACATTTATTATAAATTGATTTCCAACCCCAATACTATAATAAAAAAAACCCAGTGGTTTTTGTTGTTTGGAAATTAAAACACTTTTCCTAGTACATGCCGCTTCCTGCACTTATTTTGAAGTTATTTTTCACCCCAGTAGTTTATTAAAAAAATCATTCTTCGATTTGGTGTCTAGGAAATTTTGTAGGTCTCCTTGCTGGAATGTTTAGGAGCTTTTAAAACGACCCCCAAACATCCTTTATACACAAAATATATTGATTGAAAATTATCAGTTTTTCTTTTGAATTATTTATTAATACGCTCGAAATTAAAAAAAAATTATTAGACATTTTGAGTAAAAACAATTTTCTGTACATTTGGTGCGGGGTCCTTCACTGATTGTCGTAAAAAAGACTCTCGAACTACATTTCTAAAGTAACTAAAAAAGTAATGACTTTTACAGTTACTGTTACTGAAAAAATGTAACTAGTTAGGAATTCGTTACTTATTTACAAAAGTAACTTCGTTACCACTAACGTTACCAGAAAAAGCTAACTATTTAAAAGTAACTAGTTACTTCCAATCACTGTTTATCTTACAAGGAGACTAAGAACTTTTTTTCGAAGTTTGGAGTGATCACCATCCATTATTTTAAAATCTATTAGTAATTTTCAATTATATTTAATACACGAATATAAAAGATCTTTCTTCAATTATCTATTATTTCATTTAGTCTAACGTTATCCTACGAAGTATTTGTTGCAATATCTATCTATTCATATGAACAACGTTATTACGGGGAAAAATGAAAAAAAAATACCACAAATCAGTAGAGAATATTATGGAATCATATGGCAAAGGAAACCTATAAGTTTTCTTCTTCAAGCTCTCTTCTGAGTTACTCTATAATATTCTTCTAGTCGATATGCCACGTTATCGCACTCCATCAATTTAATTACTTCCTGCTCTCGAAAACAGCTAAAGTTTTGGGAGAATTGGGAAAACTTGATGAAAGACAATTTTCGACAAGTCATATAGTTTTTTACTTCAGGCTAGTCATCCTCTCTTCTAAAAGAAAATAAATGCCCTTTTTCGGTCCTTTTATTTTGTAGCGCTTTCTGGTTCACGTGTGCGCGAGCTGTAATCGATAGCGACGATAATAGACAGGTAGACAGGTCTGAAAAATGCCAACGCAGACGTGACAATAATAACACCGAGGTGCCACTCTCTAAATTTATTATTATAAACAATGTCTTAATTGCTCCATGTTTTGGAAAGTTGAAAAAAAATTAATATTTAAATGTCACTGCAGGAAATTTTAATGGCAAACTGATCGGGTTTTTTAAGTAAGTAATTTTAAGGAGATATGGACAAGAAAGAGCAATAAGCAGAAAGAGTTTAAATAAATAAGAAATGTAAAAACAAGGGTAGATAAGGAAATATATTAATAGGTTTAGAGGAAAAAAGGAACTGGTAGGTTCAAAGATGAGCGGAATTGGGAAGTTCGAATTTAGAGGATAAAGATTAGATATTAAAAAATAAATTTATTTAGTGTAGATGAGGAAAGAAAGAAACCCTAAATGAACTTAGACAAGAAGAGTGAATATCATCAAGGAAAAAAGAGGTATAGTTACATCTACTAGTAATTTGGAGAAAAGAGGGAAGATTAAGAGAAAAGGCAGAAGAGGATAAATGGAGAGAATACCTTATGTATTGATTATAAGGGGAAAATAAAGAAAATTGGCAGGATGGATAAGGTAAATGGAAAGCAAAGAAAATAATCGGACAATATTTGCAGAGTGAATAAGGAATATAAAGACATGGATACGGATGGATTGAAATTGAAACATTTACAAGAAAGAGGAAAAATACAAAAGGTAAGAGAATATGGTATTACGGTAGGACAATGTTGCATCGATTTTAATGTTGTTTGGTTATGCAAAATATCTTACGTGGCTATGAGGATTGGATGATAATGACCATCGGGTTATATATAATTCAACAAAAGAATGAAAGCTTACAAATAAAGGGGAAAGGTTATAACAGAGGAAAGAACTTGAAATTTTGAAGAAAACCCTATTAGAATTGGAGGATAAAGGAAAACATAGGAGGGAAGAAAAGTGAAAATGAATATTAAAAATAAGAAATATAAAAAAGTAATTGTATAAGGAATATATTTATAATCGTAAATGGATAGATGTTAGGAAGAGTAAAATATTTAAAAGTGAAAGGATGAAAAGGAAGTGGAAAATTGATGAAAATGGCTCAATTTGATAATTTTTAGGAATATAATCGTTACTGTAGGAGAAAGTATGTGATCAATGGCAAATTGTCTAAAAATAGATATATAAAGATTAGAGTATTAATTAAGACATTGCTGGAAATTTATGAATAGAGGAATGAGAGAAATATTATTTAAAATAGGTTTGGGTATAAGATTATAACTGGGGACATATCATCTCACATGCGGCAAGTCTCTCTGCGGCATGTCACAACTGCGGCATCTCTATCTAGCGGCTTCTCTCCCGCGCGGCATTTTTCACAGTAAAATTGACATTTTTGCGGCATCTCTCACCGCACCCCTGTGACTGGCCAAAGAAATAATGTTGGTCAAACCCCTACCCCTTTTCCAACGTCTCGTGGGGGCGGGAAGGCACCCCTGTGACTAGCCACGCAAATAATATTGGTCCCCTTTCCACTGGTGAGAGATGCCGCTAGGTAGAGATTTCGCAGGTATGACTTACCGTAGAGAGACTTGCCGCATGTGAGATGATATGGACCCTTATAACTATCTTCTGCAATCTTTTCTTTTTTAGGGTTTCATAGCCCCGGGCAGAAACCTTTATAAGGAGGGGTGATGAAGTAGGGAAAGTGAGGGGAGGAAAAATAGGGGAAGTGAGGGGGTAAGTGTGGAGAGGGGCAGTAAGGGAAGGGAGAGCGATGAGAGTAGAGTATAATAATGAAAGGGGAAGTAGGCGAATTGAGGGTGAGTATGGGAGAAAAATTATGGGAGGGGGAGGTTTCAACTGCTTAATTAACGTTTTAATAGGTGGCCGTCCATAAACTACGTTACCAATTTGAAAGGGTGGGAGGACAAAAACAGCGGTTGGTAACCGGTGGGAGGGGGGGGGGATCTATTTGAAATAACGTTACGAACTGAGATAACGTTGATCATTTTTCCTGATGATAAATTTTACACAAAGTTTGCACCTTTTGCGAAAGATGGCCCTGTAACGGTTCAGTTCAATAATAACTTAATAACTTAATAATATAATAACTTAATAACTTTTCTGAATAACTTAATAAGTTTGAAAATCATTTTCAAATTTCAGACTTCACACTCTTTCCCCTGTTCCCCTTTTTCCCCCTGTTTGAAAAATACCACTTTTCCTCCGTTTTCAAGAAATTTCCCCTTTTTCTCGTTTTTTCGCTTAAGTGCGAACTGAAATAATAGAAACCAATAAGAAAATCCAACTAATTCTGGTTGAAAGTTTATTCTTTTTGGATGAAAAGTCTACTATTATATTTCTGGTTCGGAGTTCATGTCGTTTGGTGAAAACATTCTACTATTTGGTTGAAAATTTAATTATTTTGTTGAAATAGCAACTATTTTGTTAAAAAATCATCTTTTTTGGTCAAAAAGTCATTTACTTCGTTAAAAATTTAACTATTTCATTGAAAATTCATATTTTTCATTGAATTCAACTGTTTTTTATTTAAATTACAATTTTTTTGATTGAGATATCATCCATTACATTTTTCTTTAATAATTTATATTTTTAACTAAAAATTGATATTTTTTAGTTAAAAAGTAAACTATCTGCTCAACAATATATGTGTTTTGTTGAAAATTCGTCTTTTTTGGCAGAAAATTATTTTTCTGGGTTTAGAATGCATCCTTTTTGGTTAAGAATTCGATAATTTTGCTGAAAACTTGTATTTTTTGGTTGAATTCAAATTTTTTAAATTTCAAATTAAATAATTTTTTCGTACAATAATCAGCTATCACAATTTTTGTTGAGAATTCAGATTTTCGGGTTGAAAATTTAACTTTTTTCGTAGAAGATTCATCGTTTAGGCTTGAAAATTCAACAATTTAGAAGCAAATTAAACTATCTGATTGAGAATTAACTTTTTTCTTAAAAAATTTATATTTTCGGGTAGAAAATTCTGATGTTACGTAGAAAATACACTGAAACCTGGATTTCCGTAAACTGGATTTGTGCGTTCCTAGAATTGCTACTACGGGCCGTGCCCGAAACCGTGCACAAATCCAGGTTTCAGTGTACATCTTTTTTTATCTCTTTCCGTGAAAATTTCCTCTTTGTTGGTAAAAAATGTAACTGTATAGATGAAAATTCTTGTATTTTGTTGAAATGTCGTCTTTTTGGTAGAAAATTCCACTATTTAGTTAATAATTTAACTATTTACTTGAAAGTTTAACTACATACTTGGAAAAAAAATTAATGTTTTGTTAGAAATGCATATCTTTGAGCTTAAAATTCAACAGTTTTGTAGAAAAACATGTTTTTTTTTTTGCAAATTCATCTTTTTGCTTGAGGGTTCAACGATTTTGTTAAAAAATTATCTTTTTTGGTTTAACGTAACAAGAATAATTTTTTTTTTTTTTTTAATTAATGTTTCGAACCGAAAATGTCGTGGAAAATTCATTGTAATACCTTGAGAGCTTTTAATATTCTTAAAATCATTCAAATCCTCGGAAATCTGATTAAATCTGTTGAAATCCTTTAAAAATCCCTTAAAATCTTTTAAAATATCCTCAAACCTTATAGGTCCTAGAAAATCCTTCCAAACCTTCTGAAATCCTTGGAAATTTCTTCAAATTTTTTAAATGTCTTGAAAATATCTTTGGAATACTTGGATATACCTTAAAATACCTTGAATTTTATTTGTAATGCTCTAATATTCCTAGAAATCTTTTAGAATACCCCAAAATCACTAAAATCCTCAGAAATAAATTAAAATTCCTTCAAATTCTTTAAATCAATTGAAAATGTTTGAAAATGTTTTCAAATCTTTGAAATCCTCTAAAATAAATTAGTTATTTAATTCAATTTTAATTGATTGAGCATACCTATCTTTTTTTTATAATTACAAAAAACATGAAATCCCGCCAAAAATATCTGCGATGCAAAAAATCTGCTAATTACAACTATATGAATTTATGAAATCAAAGTTGGCCAAGTAATTTGGGAAAAAAATATTCGAAAAAATATATAAAGAAACTTTTTAAAGAAGAGCCCTACAGAAAATTTTTAACTAATTTTAAATAGTAAAATTAGACATTATACAACTTGGCCGGATTGAGTGTTATAAGCAAAATGATTTTAATAAAATATTGCTAGGTGTGGTAGATTGAATTTATTACAGCATTTCTTGAGGGCACTTTATGAGAAATTTCCTTTATTTATATTATTATGAATATTTTTTTCTAAATTATTTGACCAACTTTGATTAAATATTTTTAACTCCTTCAAAAAAAGGATAGGGTAGAACGTTTTTGTAGGCCGGTCTGCAAGACTTTTATCGGGTTGGTTGGTGAATCGCAGTCGCTTCTGAGTGCTAATTTTTATGAATAAATATAAATATGTCCATTTTTTAACCTAATGATATTTAAAGTAAAGAACCTAAGCTTTCTTAAGGGAAGGAAAAATAACACTAAGTTGAAAAAAAGTCTGATAAAATGGTTTGATGAATTTATGAATTGGAAATTATTTAATTATAATTTTAACTGCTTGAATTGTGTAGTTAAGTATTCAATATTTGAATTGAACATTTTTTCAGGTATGCAAGTTTTAATTTTTATGACTTGAAAAAGTCTTTGGTAACCAGTAAATGCCCAGAAACTTGCTTTTCTTTTTAGAGGCCACCCTGAAACATTTATTTTGAGAATATTACTCGGATGAAAACGAGGGAAACTTGATTAATGAAAAGAGACGTACGCGCCATTAATTTGATGGTTGGAAGACGATAAGAACTGAGTTTGATCGCATGACGGCCGAAGAAACTCTGCAATTTATCTACCCATTGCAGTTGAACACTGTCCTCGATTCCTTCTAGAATTCCAGTTACGACCAGGTTACACGGAACTTAAAATTTTTTTTTCTTCCACGCACGATAAGCTAAATAGACCAGTGGCAAAGGGTGTTGTAATAAACTTTATGACCCAGATTTACGAAGATTAGACCCTAGTGAATTCTGGTTGCAGAACACGTGCGAGACTTTTCTGGATAAATATTTTTTTGAGGGAATTTTTTTGTGACCGAGATGAACCCGGGAAATGACAGTAAATTTATTTTCTGAGCTGGGATTTTTTTATTGTTAGTTTCGGTAGAAAAACTTATCCAATCACTTTCAATGTCACTTTCAACATTATTTAAAGTGGCTACGATTCCAATGGGTAATTTTTAAATTTGAAGCACTTTTAATTTTCAAATGTTGAATTTTAAAGGCTGATTGTAAAATTGTTTAATTTGCGAGGTCTGATTTTATAATTGTTTATTTCGGAACGTTAATAACTTGAAAAGGAATAATATTGAAATTGAATCCTTCATGATTCTACAATATAATTTCAAAATGAAAGCGTTAATAGAATCGAGTGAGTATGGATTAAATCATTCCAAATTGGACAGAAATTGAACAAATGTGAATTTGAACGTTTTATTATAATTTCCAATCGAAATTCTTTCGATTTAAATCTATCTAAAAAAATTGGTATAACGGAATATCTAAAAAATCTCGCACTCATTGCTGTTGAGAATCTGATTGGCTTGTAAATTATTTGAAATTGCTTCATTCATTAAATTTGAAAATAAAACATGAAATCCGCTGCTAAATTTTAACTTATTAAAACTGCTATTGTTAATTTGTGATTGTCATGGTGTCGAAATATGGTATTGTTCTTGCAAATACATACATACATTGATTAGCAGTTGGAACTCGAAAGTTCATTGCCTCACTACCCGATTCGGGTAGTGTTTCTAGGTGGATATTTACTACCAATGTGGGCCCACCACACCCACGACGGGCCCACTGCACGCAGTATTCCTGAACGGTCACCCATCCAAGTACTAACCGCGCCCAACAATGCTTAACTGCAGTGATCTTACGAGAACTGGTGTTTTCAGCGTGGTATAGCCGTTCTTGCAAATACAGACATTAAATAAAAAAAACTTCTTCATTGCTGTTCATGCTTTACTACAGACGAGTTAATCATTCGAATTCAGAGCATTCACCAGATATTAGAATTTCAAAGATTTCACAAAATTGAAGAATACATATTTGGGTTTTGAAAAGTTTCTAAAAATTTCAACGTTTCCGAAGAACCAGGTCTGTCCGGAAAGTATCCGACCTTCTGCTGTACCAGGAATAAAAGGCGATTCGGATCAATGGCGATGATATCCTCTTGAATTCACCTTTCGGAATAGCTAGCAGGTTCTTTGCCGGATTCTGTTTTATTTCCTCTACGCCTTGAATTCGTTTTGCTTTTAGAGGATACTTCAATTTGGGAAACAGCCAGAAATCACAGGGAGCCAGGTGAGGACTATATGGGGCTGACGAAGTTGTGTGAGGCCGTGTTTCACCAGAAATTGCTGAATAAGCTGCAATAAATGAGCTGGCGAGTTGTGGTGAAGGACCCAGTCACCACTTTTCCACAAATCAGACCGTTTCCTTCTTACTGCGTCACGTAATCACTTCAGAACTTCTTGGCGATACTCTTTGTTTACCGTCTGACCTTTTGGAGTGTGTTCATGGTGTACAACACAATGCTCTCGGGAATCCAGGTGTCTTCCACTGCGAACATTGTGCTTTTGTTTTAGGGTCATAGCCATAAACCCATGACTCATCTCCTTACCATGATTCCATGACCTTTTTGAACATTTCCCGGTTGTTTCTGAATGACTCGAGATTGTCCTGGGCGACTTCCACACGAAAATTCTTTTGTTCTTTCGTCAGCAGGCTCGAAATGAATTTTCCAGCTACGCGGTTCGTCCCCAATTCTTGGCTCGAAATTTCCAGAATAATAGTTTTTGAAATTCCTAGGTTTTTGTCTATCTCTCACTCTGTTAGACGACAATTTCTATCAATTCATACTTGCACTCATTCCATATTTTGAAGTACGACCTATTTTAAATCACCTAAATCACTCTTTAATTTGAATATCACTTATAGACTCATCACCATATGGGGAATTTGTTAAATTGTAGGCAAATTTTATCGCCTACAGTGGCAATCACATTACTATTAGAAATTAAATATTTCATAACGGAAATTGATCTTATCACATCTCAAAATTTAAAATCCAAAAGGGGCAGTTTTGAACATAAGAAATAATAAGGAAATTCGTACATGAAATACGGAAAGTGGATTTGAGGTTAGGAGTTTGATGAAAGAGAGCGCGAGCTTTTAAAAAGTTCAAAAGCGAATACTTTAACGCATGCCATTTAAGAAAAACGAAATATTTAACTATTACAAATAATTTTTTCGAATATAAGTAAGGTGACGTAATAAATTAAAAGTCTCATTTTTACTATTATTTTTTATTTCAATAAACACATTTTAAATTACGCTAAATTCACTAAAACTATTTACATGATTTATTATGCAGTCTTTCAAATGTATTAAAATCTATTCATTACATCGTGTCACATATTTAAACTACATTAAATTACTTTTATTTTCTAAAATTTGTATATTAGAATCTCAGCACCTCTTAGCTGTAATAACAAATTTAACTATCTGTGCTGTAATATAATTTCGAACACATCTCCTCCTTTCTAATTGACTTATTTGGTTCACTTCTTGAGATCTATATATTTATAAATAGAGGTTAGGAAACAATAAAAAAATCGGCCCATCTGATCCACGCGCACGCGCAAATAAGCAGTTGTACGCTCTTCTATTGTACTGTTCGGGAATGATGCGAGCAAAATGATGAAGTTTAGTTTTTTAAAATATTTATACAAAAATAACAGATTTTAATCATAAAAAGTCACCTACTTATGAAAGAAAACACCGCTGAGCAAGTAACGGAATGGTTTTTATAATTTTTTTTTTACTCCGAAACTGCTTTTTAACGCACGTACGGGAATGACGTTTTTGTTGTCAAAATGCACTTTTCAGTTTTAATATCGGATTCACAAAAAAAAAGTTAATATTTTAAGCTTAATTTTATAGAATCTTGTATTAAACGATACGCTTAATATTTCTGTATTTATTACTCAACTGTAACTACAATATTTTACTAGAAAAAAAGACCTACTGTAATGACGTCTGAAATGACAAAAATGGAGGGACAGACTTTAAGGTTTTTACAATATTATTTATTTGACTTGAAAAATGTGCATAAATTAAATTTTTGTTCATCTAAAGTTCACGAACTTGACACGTTAAGCGTTCTTCAGGTTACTGTCTAAAAAAAAGGAGAAAATCAGTTTATCGTTGTGCAAAGTGAGGTTGGGACGCCGTACGGTAATGACGTTTGGGGTGTTCTCATATTAAATTAAAGTAAATAGGAACAGAAATGAAAAAAAAGATTTGACTATTTTGTAGAGGATGATAATAAGTATTTATTAAATTTAAAAAAAAAATTAGTACGAGTTTCTGAGTTAATGTTATATTACTGGGACTTCAAGTTTGCCTTCAATTCGACAATTACCCATATACTTTTCGAATCATAACGGTGGTTTCCGAACATTAATGACAATGTTTTTGGCAAAATTGAATGCACGCTCTTTGTTCGGTGCGTTCCGTCATCCTGAAATGCAACGCGTACGTGTTTGGACGTTTACGCAACTGTCTACGCTAGTCGATTACAGATTCGCAGGTCCGTGTCACTTAGAAGGGGGCCTCATAGCACAACAAAGCTAGAGCACAAGGTCGGATACTTTCCGGACTGACCCCGTATTTCGAAATATTTCAAGAGATTTCTAATTATTTTAAGTGATTTCCACACATTTCAAGAGCGTCCTAGGAATTTCAAAATATTTCAAGTGATTGAAAAAAAAGAGATTAAAAAGAATTTTATGGGATTTCAAGGGATTTAGAAACGTTTCAAGCGATATCAAATAATTTCCAGACACTGTAAATATATCAAAGACTTTTACAGAACATCTATGCACTTTAATCGATTTAGGAAGATTTCAAAGAGTTTTGAGAGATTTATAGCGTTTTCAAAGGGTTTCAAAATATTTCAGGACATATCACAAAACTTTGAAAGGTTTTGAAAGATTCTGAATCATTTTTACGAATCGCTAAGTATTTTAAAAGTTTTCAGAAATTTTAAAGGTATTTCAAAAAAGTTTCGAGAGATTTTACACAATTTTCAAAAGGATTGCAAGTAAGTTTTAAAAATTTCAAAGGATTTCAATGATTTTCTGAGGAGTGCAAATGTTTCAAGAATATTTAAAGCGATCTTTAAGAATATTTTTTCAATTTCCTGGCTTATGAAAGGATTTTAAGGGATTTCAAAGGATTTTTATGGGCATAGATTTTAACGATTTTATAATAGTTTTTACCCCAAATTATCTGAAAGGATTTTAAACATTGTCGAAGTATTTCAGAATATTTCAAAGGATTTCACAAGATTTCAAGTTATTCATAAAGTTTTTGGTACATTTTACAGGATTTCATTTTAAGGAATGCCAGAGGATTTCTAAAGATTACAAAATATTTTAAAAGATTCAAATCGGACTCTAAGGACTTCAAGTAATTTCAACAGGTTTTGAAAAATACGAGGCATTTCAAATGATTTCAACGGATTTGAAGAAAATGTATGGGATTTAACGGGCTTTCTACAATTTTCAGTCGATTATAACGAATCTAACAACTTCTTGAAATTTTTAAAAGTATTCGAACGTGGTTTCAGATAAATTAATAGGATATTATGGCTTTCAGAATATTTCAAGGGATTTCAAGAAATTTTGAAATGTTTTAAAAAATTTCAGGAGTAGTTAAAACCTTATTTAATACTGAGGCATAAGAACTTTAAAATAAACAAATATTTATTTTTATTATTTACATAGGTTTTGTGGTCAGTGAATCTAGCTATTTTCTGATAAATTGACATACCTTAAGTATTAGGAGTTATAAGTGAAGTGCTTAATTAATTAAAAATACATATTTTTGATTAAGTTACCCCTTTTTAGTGGAATACAACATAGTATTTCAAATATGAGAATAATCAATAATCGCGCGCATAGCGCGCGTGTTTGTTTTCTAGTAATTTAAAAATGAATCCATCAACATTATTAAATTGATTTTCAAAGTGAAAGGAACAGCTCTTATGAAAAAAAGTATTAGTAAGCATTTTAGAAAGCTTTTAATTAAAGGCTCCCTAAGTCGTAAAATTTGTAACCGAAACATTAAAAACTGTCTGGTTTAAAATGGAATCTTCTTTTATAACTGATCAGAATGGCTTAAATTAGAATCTTAGATAAAAATGGAAAAATTTAATTTATTAAAAATTTGAGAATTTCCAATTGGAAGCCTTGATAGTTATATAATTAAATTGAAATCGTTTGAAATTAAATATTTTTAAATTGAAAATTCATCAATGAAACAATATCAATCGCTCAATCTCGTACACTTTCAAATTGAATATCCTAATATTTCAACAGTTTTAAATTACAGAAGGTAAAAAGCTAACAATTTAATTATTTAGAAGATGGAGAATTTTGAACAAGTACAGCGTTTGAAATTGAATGATTTTAAATCGAACCTTTCAAATTATAACATTGCATTTCAAAGTGAAAAAAAAACAATTTGAAATAGAAGGCGTGCACAGTGGGGCCGATTTTTTATTGTTTATGGTAATATGGTATCACACGACAATTTTTAGATGAAAATCAAAATAATCAGTCAGCGCTTTTTAAAAAATGTTGAGTTTTGTATTTAATCACTAAGGAATAAAGAAATTTTTATGAGGTAATAAATAATTGGAGGATTTTTTTTAAAACTCTTTTGTATTTAATTTCTAAGAAATGAAGAAATTTTCATAAGATTATATGTTAAATATTCGTTAAATTTTTTTTCAATAGATTTTTTTGATTGTGATTATTTGTAACCCTACGAACATTTCAAGATGAAATTAAAAATGTGGTGAGCCCACTACAAGAAAACTATCCACCTAGAAACACTACCCGACTTGGGTAGTGTCACGCCTACCCTGAAAAAAAAAATTGATTAGCAGTTTGAACTCGAAAGTTCATTGCCTCACTACCCGATTCGGGTAGTGTTTCTAGGTGGATATTTACTACCAATGTGGGCCCACCACACCCACGAAGGGAAATAAATGGCTTATTGGTATACAGAGAGGTGGTTTTTTTTAAAAAGTCGGTTTTTGTATGTAATTAAAATGAATTCATTCTGTACATCTAATTAAAAACTGTATTGTTGGCATATTTTGGATACCATATATTAAAACTTTATTTATTGAATATAAATATCTATGAAGAATATTTTGTTTACGAGCATTTTGAAAAGTATACTGCGAATTGTTATACTAATCGCTTAATTGTAAGTCGCAATAAAATTTTACACTACCACAATAAAATATTTTGTCTTACTTAATTGTCGTCATTCCATATTAATTAAAAACACAAACCTAATTTGTTCAGAAAGCGTCCCTCCCGTGATTTTTATTTTCCTCTTGAAATATGTGTGTGGCTACATGCAACCACATTCAATAAAAAATCTATTAAATGAAAGTTGAATCAATATTTACCATATAATTTTATAAATATTTCTTTATTTTTTAGTAATTAAATACAAAATTTCGTACTTCTTTCAAGAAGCAATATACTAAATTTCTATGACCTTAACTCTAAAATTTTTTTAATTTCGAACCTTTTAATTTTGAATAAACTTAATTTGAAAATGCACCATTTGAATGAGGTCTATATTTTAAGACATCGAAATAAAAAATGTGCAATTATAATCGCATTCACCATAGAATTGTACAATTTTAAATGTTTTTCATTTTAAGATTTTTTTATTCCTGAGTAATCACCCTGATTTCGCACACATGTGAGAAATTAGAATGAAATCATTGTTTTCATAATTAAAACGAAATTGTAGATCATATAATAAAATTAAAAATGATAAAGTCTTCAAATGAATTTATGAAAGCAGCAGAGTTCTTGTCACAAGTTTCAAACTAATTAGAGGCTCTCGACATCAAATTTTAATTAATAATTTATAGCAGTTTCTTCTTGTGATATCCTTATACATAATAGTATAAAGTATGTATACATATATATTCTTTCTTCTTATCTTTATTCTAAGAATTATTTAATAATTTGACAGAGTTCAAGGAACATTTCTAAATTAAGCAACTTCGAAATAAAAACTGGAACGTGTAAAAATTAAATGTCGCGAAAAATGTTAACATCGCTATAAATATAATGTTGTAGTAAGAGAAAAGTGCTCTTTTATAATAGTCTTGATTTAAGAGTAGACGAAATATGATAAAGCTGTAATAATTTTTAAAGCGCTACGTAAATTTAAAAATGTCTGTTTTTACGATCTTTCCTTTAAATCATTTTTTTTCTCACGCAGAATTTAATTTTAAAATGTAATACTTTTCGTTTTCGGATGTTCTTTTTGTCACCTATTATTCAAAAAAGGCGGTGATCTCCATTTTTTTACCCATGTATTTGATCAGATGACACTGTCGTTCGGCAAGTTCCTATCATTTTTCTTTAGAATTATAAAACGGCAAATGCCGAATCTCGATTTAAAAACATATTCAGAGAATTTCAAAGAATGTTGTAGGATTCCTAAAGATTTTAAGTTTGATTCTACAGGATTTCTAGAGAACTTTGGAAAATAAATGAAATTTTAAGAAATTCTTAGCGAGTGCCTATCAATAGAGCCTATTGACTGCTACTGAACGACGATGCGTTTGAAGTCGCCTTCAGCGCACGTCATCGATAAGTATTATATTTTTTTAAAGTTTTTAATGTTGCAAGAAAAACTATTGCGATTACTCTGTGACCTTTTAACTCAAAATTTCACGTAGAATCCGAATTTCAACAAGTGAAATGTTAATCTTTCTTTTTTAATGAGTTTTTCTTGCATGATACGGAGAGGATACGATGTGGATACTATAAGGATACGCTGTAGCGTATCTGCTCCGTTCGTTCGGTCCGCCAGGGGGGCTAAAAGATTTCAAGGGATTTCTACTTATTTTAATAGATTTGAAAGATTTTCACAGATTTAAAAAACTTTAATGGATTTAAAAATATTTCTAAAGGTATTAACGGATGTGTGAAGTTTATTTCTGCAGAATCGCTATTTTTTTGTACTTCCATTGGGAGATTTTTGGTGGTCTGAAATCAATCGTTCTATGTATATTGTCTACTTTTGACCTTGATTCCTTCAATATTTTTGTGATAATTATTTTAAATGCTAACTTTTAAATACTCACTTTTTTTTAAATGCGCACAATTCACTTTTCAATTTTTCCATTTTTCCAATCTCCTGGACAAGCCAACAACTTTTGTGAAAAAATTATTGGAAATTCGTTATAAGAAAATCATTATAGGCCTATACTTTTTTTCGTATATAATATTTTCTCGTATGTGAAGTTTACAATTTAGCATGAAAGTCGCTTTCGTTTCTTTCATATCGTTCTGAGTTTTTTGTATTACTTAATTTGTTTTTCAGAGTTTTTTTTTTAAATACTGCATATTATTATTAATAGCGTGCCTTAAACTATTTGTTAAATCCAGTAAATTTATATAAATTGTACATTATTTCTTTACTGGAGTTTAGAGCTGAAATCCCGAAATACCATTGGTGCCTGCGTTAGACTGCAGCTACTATAAAGATAATTGATATAAACCATATAGAAGGCAGATGCATGTTTCCCGAAATTAATCGCCATTTCTCGCACAGACCTTGTTATTTTCCATGATTTACGTGACATTCTGATGTATCATAACCAGTGAGCTCATGACCCAATGGGATACGGTCAGTTTGTTTTCCGAGAAATTACGTAGGGTTCATCCATAAACTACGTGAACAATTTCGGGACATTTTTTTACGTAGCCATTTGCTAAATGAATTGGGTAATTAATCAAGAATAATTTAAAAAGTTCAAATGTGAGACTTCAGAGACCAAAATGCTCTCAAAACAGGAGAAATAGGGTGATTTTTTACGAGAACAGGGGAGCAATAGGGGAATAAATTCTTTTGAATAAAATGAGTGTAGATACAATTTTGAATTCAATATGAAACTTTTTCTAACATTTCAAATTGATTTCAAGATTTCAACTAGTGATGCATATCGATCATTTTTGGACGAAATCGAGATTTGCTTAAAACATAGTTAGATGGAACTGAAATGTAATGGAGATCAAGAATTTGCAATGAAAAAAGTCGATCGAGACGAGACGATCATCTCGACTGAGTGATCGTTCGTCTCGATCTGATGAGTATGGTGTTCAAGGTTTTAATTTAATCTGACGAGATTTTTGAAAAATTTGAAAATTATCGACATGCATCATTAATTTCAACAGAATAGTTGAATTTTCAACCAAAGAAGATATATTTTCTAATAAACGCAAATTCATTTTTAACCAAGCAGTCGCATTATCAACCAGATAGTTAAACTTGAAATCAAGAGAGGCGAGTTTTTAAGAAAATAATCAAACTTTAAAACAACTACTTTAATTTTCAAGCGAAATATGACTTTAACAAAATAGTTTAATTTTTATCAAATATTTGAATTTTCAACCTACAAAGATGCATTTTCAACCAAATAGTTGCATTTCCAACTTATAAAGGGTTTACTTTCAACCAAGAATGGAATAATTAAATTATCAGACAAAAAATTTATTTTGGACCAAAGAAAACGAAATTCAAATTGAATTGTCAACCTAAAAAGATGACTTTTCGAACAAATAGTTGAATTTTCAAATAAATAGTGAAGTTTTCATCGAACAATATGAATTTTCAACAAAAAAGTTAATTTTCAATCAAATAGTTTCATTTTCTACCAACTTGTTAAAATTTCAAGCCGTAATGACGTATGTTTTACAAAACAGTTCAACTTTAAACCATGTAGTTATGTAGTGGATTTTGAACAACAACAAAAAAAAAGAATTCGCAACGAAATATGCAATATTTTGATATTTCAAACAAAACAGATAGATTAATTTTTAATCAAGAAGATTAATTTTTTACTAAAAAATACATACATGAATTTCAAACCAAATAATTGTATTTTAAACTAGAAAATATCAATTTTCAATTAGAAATATCAATTTTCAGCCAAAAATGTAATAGTTACATATTCAGTTGAAAATATTAATTATCAACAAACAAAAAGAATTTTCAGCAATACAATTAAATTTTCCACCATAGAGATGAATTTTCAACTAATATTATGAACCTTGAAAAAATGAATTTTCAAAAAAAGAGATCTACATTCAACCAAATAGTTTTATTATTAAACAAAGAGATGATTGTTTAACCAAAAAGATTAATTCTCCACCAAAAAAGATCTAGTGCCAGCAAAATATATGAATTATCAACCGAATACTTGAACTTTCAACCAAGAGATAAATTTTCGAACAGATAGGGGAATTTTCTTCTAAAAACCATACATTTTCAACCAAAAGTCAAGTACTTGAATTTTCAGTTAAACAATTAATCTTGAAAAAAAAATTAAACAAATTTCCAACAAAATAGTTACATTCTCAACTAAAGAGATGAATTTTCAACTAGAATTATGAATCTTCAACAACAAGAAAAAAACGAATTTTTAATAAGAGTTTTAAATTCAACCAAATAGTTGAATTTTCATTTAAAAAATTATTTGTTAACCAAGAAAATTAATTTTCTACCAAAAATGACAAATTTTTGACAAAATACAAAGAATTATAACTAAATAGGGAATTTTCAATTGAAAAATATAAATTTTCAATTAAATAGTTGGATTTTCAACCAAAAATATATGAATTTTCAACGAAATAATTGATTTTTTAATGTAAAAATATATATTTTGCAGCAAAACAGGAACAGAAAAGTTTTCAGTTAAAAAACAAAATAGTTAAATTTTCTACCAAATAGATAAATCTTTCATTAAGAAATTAATTTTTAACAAAGTAGTTCAACTTTCAACCACGTTGTTGAATTTTCGACCAGAAAAGGTGACTATTTAACAAAATAGTTGCATTTTTAACAAAATAATAAAATTTTCAACCAAAGAATATGATTTTCAACCAAACGAGATGAATTATGAACCGAAAATATAATACTAGACTTTTCAAACAAAAAAATGGACTTTAACCAAAAATAGTGGGACTTTCTTATTGGGTTCTATTAATTCAGTTCGCATTTAAGTAAAATGCAAACACTTTTTTAAAATTTATTATCAGAAATTATAAAAAATCGATATGGTATATATCCAGATACGGGTCCTGCCGTCTTCAGGAGCTCCCCGTATCGCGGAAGAAGCGCGATCAAAAAACAAAGTCTAATAATATAATAAAAGATGAACCTAAAAATTCATTTATTTTAATCCAATTTAATTTTTAAAAATAATTGATTATCAAATTGTATTATCTTTTTGTAAAATCCATTTATTTGCATTCTACATACACTACATGACTAGATCAACGCTTTTTGGTTCGTTTTTAAGTTTTTCTTCCTTTACCTCGAGCAAACGGAACTGGAGTGAGTGTTAAATCCTTCACCTAGAATAAACACATTACATTTTTTTCGACAATTCCTAGATACAAATTTGGACAATTATTCAGAAAAATATTCACTTGAACGTGTGGTGGTGTTGATAAAGCATAAATTACACCTTCTGCAATATCTTCGGTGTCAAGAAATGGATATGCTTCCAATATTTCTTGTGGTAATAGAGGCGTGTTAACTATTCCAGGGTGTACACTCTTGAAAATAAACACTCAAATTTAGTATCCTAATTGACAATATAAATATATGTAAACGAAAATTAAATTTCAAAAATAAGAATATTTTTTACCGTAATTTTGATTGGACTCTGAATATGTTCCAATTCAGACTCAATAACTTGTGTCATCGCCGATAAAGCGAATTTGCTGGGACAATACATATTGAGAAATAATTCTGGGATGCACGCTTTTCCAGCAATGCTAAAATATACAAATAATTTTTTGAAACATTAAAAAAAATATCTCCAGATTTTCTAATTACCTGTTAATGTTGATAATATGACCAGGAATATTTTTATCTCTCATTATCTTAATTGCCTCTCTTGTACAAATTGCTGGTGCGATAACATTTACATCCATAATCTTTTTATCACTTTCAGTTGAACTTTCTAAAATAAGGAAAAATATTTCATACAGTAATTCTGTAAAAAATTAAGGAAGCAATAACAATTAAATTTAGGCCGACTCTAAACATCCTGAGAGTCCGTACGGGCTTGCAAAGGGGTAGCTGCAAAGGGAAGGGGGCGTCGCTTGTATCGGGACGTATAGACAATACCTTTAATTTAATATGAAAAATAAAATATAGAATGTGGATTTGAAATAAATTATTCTTACCTATCATTAGTCCAATATACCCTACTCCTGCATTATTTATAAGGATATCGACACCACCCAATTGTTTCTCTGTCCATCCGAAGGCCATCAAAATATCCTCTTCCTTGGATACATCACATTGAATTGGAAAAAAAGTTCCACTTTCGTTTTCCAATTCACTTTTCAATTTTCCCATTTTTTCCAATCTCCTGGCCAAGCCAACGACTTTGATACCATTTTTAATTAATACTTTGACAATTGCGTCCCCAATTCCGGAACTCGCTCCCGTCACTATTGCCACTTTATCGGCCCAACGATCCATTTCTTCGGGAAATTAAAGTCCAACTGAATTTTCTACACTGATTCGAATTAATGAGACAAACTTCATGCATCAGAAATGTTTGCTGTAATTGAAGCATTGCGTGATAAGATGATAATAATTAGGGAGATAGAAAGTTGAGCAAACGTATACTAATGAAGAATTCAACTCGCAGCTTTCAAGCTTAAATTATTATTTAGAATTTAAACAATATTGTTTTTCTGTCAATTTTAAAGAACAATTGAATTTCAATTTTTCCAATTTCTTTAATTTGCGAAATAATATTTAATAGTTATATAAAATCAATTAAATTTCCCTCAGAATTGATGAATTTTATAATTTACATAAAAAAGAGAAAACATTTGATTTATACCAGAGGTAAGCAGAGGTGAGCACAGGTGAAAAGTTTAATTTTTTTTACAATAATTGAACATTAAGGTAAATGTCCCAGAAATCGTTACGGTCCAAATAATTGTGAAGCTTGGTGATAATTTTGAAATATTGTTTAAAAAATATGTTAAAAGTAATATTTAATGATAGAATCCATTTATTTTTAGCATGTTTCAATGTGAAATGGAATTTCAATTAATTCTAATTACATAAAAAGCAAGAAAATTGACGTTACGATTACTGGGACAAAGGTCACGATTACTGGGACGTTTACCTTAATGCATTTTTTGTCCAAAGTTTTTGCCTAATATTTTATCTAGAAATCTGTGGCAGCATATTCTCAACATGTATTCAAAAAAGTACGATATCTTCATTAATTTAAAACTTAAATTATTCATATTTAATGTTAAAAGATGGATTTTTTCATCTGTGCTGACCTCTACAATCTAATCTATGGCACCGATTGGTAAGTCTTTGCACTTCCCCACATTTGTGCATATACCTTCTAAAATTAAAGATCAACGCATCGCGAACTGTAATTTGCTGATTGTGAGTTTCGGCTTTCACGAACGCATTCTCATCACGTGGCTCGCGCTTCGCATTCGATTAAAGTTCATATGTCCAAAACGCAAACTTTTCTGTATTATGTTCAACTCTATTATATTAAATGTATATTATATTATTTTCTGTACCTCGTCCCGAGATTGCTTGTCCAGATATTGCAAAATAAAGTACAAATTTTATTTTTTATGATTACTTTAATATTTGTTCCTTATTTTTTGATAATATTTATACGCAGCTACCCTGAAAAATGTATCATTATAGTAATGGTATTTAATTACAATTCATAATCTGCGTCAATATTGGAACAGACGTATTTTCATTGTCTTGCCTGTAAACTTTAAAAAAAGCGTGCGTCCTTTCAAAAAAACGGTCGGAAGAAAATTTGTAGATCTAATTTAGGCAAGCAATTTTATTATCAAACATTTTCTTGCATCCTGTGTTTTTTTTTTCAAAAATTTAATTTGTTTATTTTAAATATTATTTTTCACGATGAAAAAAAAATACGCGTCCTAGCGTAAGTGACTCTAAGAAAAATTGCAGATATAATTCGAGAGAACAATTTTATTAATGAAAATTTTATTGTACATATGTTGTGTCGTTTTTCCAAAAATTTAATTTTTTCATTTTGAATGAATTTTTTTACAATTAAAAGAAAAACTACGATCTCTTTTAAAGAATTATTCTTAACAAATTCTTAGATCTTTTTTGGTTAAACAACTTTTGTCAAGTATTTTTTATCGTACATGGTCTCTTTTTCCAAAAATCTATTTTTGATTTTTTTCAATGTTATTTTTACGATCAAAACAAAAAGTACACGTCCTATAAAAAAAAATTATATATCGTTTTTGGCCAAACCGCTTTTGTTTATTCTTTTTTTCGTATCTGGTAATGTTGTTTATGGTTGGCCCTTTTCTTTAAATGATAACAAATTGATATGGTGTAATAGGGTGGACATAAAGATTAATTTATTTTAATGAAATTTCTATCTTTTTATAATTAATAAATTGTATCATCTTTTTATAAAATCCATTTTTTTTATTATACGTACATGAATACATCAAGACTTCTTTCTCTTTTCAATTTTGTTTATCTTTCCCTCGGGAAAATGGAACTGGAGTGAGTGTTAAATCCTTCACCTAGAATAAACACATTACATTTACTTCTACAATTCCTAGATACAAATTTTGACAATTATTCAGAAAAATATTTACTTGAACGTGTGGTGGTGTCGATAAAGCATAAATTACACATTCTGCAAAATTTTCGGTTTCAAGAAGTGGATTTGTTTCCAATATTTGTTGCGACAGTATATAGGCGTTTTAGCCAAACTAGGATGTAAACTCTTAAAAATAACCACTAAAATTTAGTATCCTAATTCACAATATGAATATATGTAAACAAACATTGAATTTCAAATATATATTTTTTCGTAATTTTGATTGAACTCTGAATATGTTCCAATTCAGACTCAATAACTTGTGTCATCGCCGATAAAGCGAATTTGCTAGGGGCATACATATTGGTAAAAAATCTTGGAGAGCGCGCTTTTCGAGACATGCTAAAATAAAATAAAAAAAATATAAAAAATAAACATTTACAATTTTTTAAATACGTTTAAAAAAACATTTCCAGATTTTCTAATTTCCTGTTAATGTTGATTATATGCCCAGATATATTTTTATCTCTTATTATCTTAATTGCTTCTCTTGTAAAAATTGCTGGTGCGATAAGATTTACGTCCATAATTTTTCTATAAATTTCAGTTGAACTTTCTAAAATTAGAAACAAATATTTCATACGAAATTTCTATGAAAAATTATAGAAGCAATAAGAATTTATTATAAAAAATAAAATATTGAATGTGAATTTTAAATCAATTATTCTTACCTATCATTAATCCAAAATCCAATATTGCCGCATTATTTATAAGGATATCGGCACCACGTAATTCTCTCTCTGTCCCTCTGAAGGCCATAAATATAATATCCTCTTCCTTTGATACATCACATTGAACTAGAAAAAATTTCACTTACGTTTTCCAATTCACTTTTCAATTTTTCCATTTTTCCAATCTCTTGGCCAAGCCAACGACTTTGACACCATTTTTAATTAATATTTTGACAATTGCTTCCCCAATTCCGGAAATCGCTCCCGTTACTATTGCCACTTTATCGACCCAACGATCCATTTTTTTTTCTAGAAATTAAAGTCCAAATGAATTTTCTACAATTGTTCGATTTAATGAGACTATCTTTATCACGTGGAAACTTTGTCTGCAAGTGACGCATTGCGTGACAAGATAAAATTAATTTGGGAGTTAGAAATTTGAGCACACATATATATAAATGACAAATTGTATTCGCATTATTTAGCTTATATTATTTAGAATTTAAACAATATTGGTTTTTGATAAATTTTTTGGAAAAATTGAATTTCAGTTTTTTCAATTTCTTTAATTTGCGAAATCAAATTGTTTTAACTGATATAAAATCAATTCAATTTTTGTCAAAATTGATCAATTTTATAATTTACGCGAAAAAAGAGAAAAGATTTTATTTATACCTAATTTTTCATATTCATGCATATTAATTTTTTTTCTGATAAAAGGACTTTACAAATAAATCGAGGCATTAAAAAAAATACGGCTTGAAACCATTGAAAATAAATGTTCTGAAAACAATACTATTCCATTATTACGGAAAAAACGTCAACCCAAAATTTTAATTCTGTTATTTTTCTCAGTCTACAAGTCTATAAGTAACAATAAATTTCGTACGATTGTTTCCTATTTGGAACTGTTCGAATTTGAATGTTTTTGTTTTAAAATTAATCTTCTTGGTTGAAAATTCATCTTTGTAGCTTAAAAATTCAGCTATTTTATCAAAAATTAACTGTTTTATTGAAAACTCGTCTTTTTGGATTACAGATTCATCTTTTATGGTAAAAGTCATCTTTCTTGGCCTTTAATGTATCGACACGGATTTAAATTTTATTTTTTGTTTAGAGAAGTGACACGTGTTACAAAACCTCTGCGACAACCCTCCTCTGTGACACCTTGTGACGTTAGCCAGGGGGGTTAGTTGGGGGGGGGGCTCGTTAGTGTGTCACGTAATATGTGGACGCTCTCTAAATTAAATATAAATTTTGCAATATTTTTAACAATTCCAACTTGCAGTTGGTATTTTTTCATAAACATAAAAGTAACAAGGAAGGCATTGTTTTCTTTATTATTTTCTGTTATTAAAATATTTGTTTAAATAAATATTCGCGACTCGATTTTCTGCTCTGAAAAGAGTGTCTCTATCGAAAAGTTATTTCCTTCGAGGGCAACTATAAAAATCAAAGGTTCGTTCATTTGGATCGATTTAACTGCCGCCTCTGACTTTCCACTCGAGCGGTCTCTTTCTTCTCCCATGAAAGCTTCTCACAGCAGCTTCCAATTAAGCTCACTGGCTGCAGATAATTCCTCAGTAATATCTAGAACAATGTCAGAATATGGTTCTTATCCACAGTTCGTCCTTAGGCCACTTACAAATGCACGGTTTGAGTTGGATAGACGTTTTGTTTTATGTATAGTCGATAGCAGAAGTAAATAGAATGCTACCGTTAATTATATACCTATTCATTGGGTCGGATGAAACAGCCAATTCCAGATGCTATGCACTGATCTTTTATCTCGACATTACCTGCTGCCTCGTAAATTACCAGAATATACTCTAAATCAGGCAGAATTTGATACTCACGATCTTTCAATCAATATACGAGGTCTGTCCGGATAGTATCCGACTTTGTGTTGTGCCAGGAGTAAGAGTTAATTTTGATCAATGGCGGTGATGTATTCTTCAAAGCACTCCTATTTGGAAGCCACAACCTTTTTCCGGCGATCCTCCCAGTTTCGAAAGCACTTCTGAAAGTCACCCTCTGGAATAACTAACAGCTGCTTGGTCGCATACATATCTTATTTCTGCCGTGATTTGAAAGAACGCCGTTAACTACAATTCGGTTCAAGGGACTTACTCGAAATGCAGTTAACATTGTTCTTCCAAATCACGGCAGATTTCTTCTACGTCTTGAAATCGCTTTCCTTTTAGAGGATAATTAAATTTGAAAAATATACAGAAATCACGGGGAGACAGGTCAGGACTGTATAGGGGCTTCCGAAGTTGTATAAGGTCGTGCTTCACCAGAAATTGTTCAATAAGCTGCGACAAATAGGCAGAAACGTTGTCGTGATGAAGCGCTCAGTCGCTACTGCACTACAAATCGGGCGCGAAATTTCCGAAACAATAGTTTTTGAATCCCGACGTCTTCCTCTATCTCTCTCGCTGTTAAACGACGATCCTCATTAGTCAACACACGCCTAAACAACTTTTTAATTTGAGTATCACTCGTAGATTCATCACCACAAACTTTCCGAACATGAATGGCCAAGTTTTTGGCAAAATTTAAGGCACACTCTTTGTTCGGTGCGTTCCGTCATCCTGAAATGCGACGCGTACGTGTTTAGACGTTTGCCCAACTGTGTATATTAGTCGAGTAAAGATTTGTAGTTTCGTGACACTTATTAGGGGGCCTCACGGAGGTCCCCCTTAAATGGTAAATACCTATTTTTGACAATGACACTACTAGGTACAAAGTTAAAGCATACGGTCGGATACTTTTCGGTCAGACCTCGTGATTAAAATTGACAAAATTAATAAGGATCCGTTCAAAAACAACGTTACGCTCTTTTCAAAATATTGTCCACACTTCCAATTCTTTCTCAAAGATCATAACACAAAGCTTGAACCTCCCAGGATGACGTCAAAAATACGAACAACCACCCTCCTTTTAAATCAACGTTTTTTCTTCGATTTCATTTGAAAAAAACGCGTAAACACTCAGAACAGCAGAAATATGGTGATTTTTCATGAAAATGGGGAATAAATTATTTCGAATAAAATTAATTTATGTAATTACCATATTGACTTTAATATGAAACACTTAAGATTTCAAGTAGGTGACTCTTAAACCCGAAAAGATGAGTTTTCAACCAGGGACCCACACTCGCTCTGCTACAGGGGTAGCGAAAGAGCTATTCGTCGTATTATTGCTAATAAAACACAATTTTTCTTTACTTTTACTTGTAGTATTATATTGCTTGAAGTTTTATTTTCAATAAAATGTGTATTTTACGATATTACTCAAACCTAAATACCCCCACCCACCTAACCTTTTGGGTATCAAATAGTTGAATTTGCAAGAAACAAACAAATTTTTAGAATACAGTTGAATTTTCAACCAAGAAATTCTCTACCAAAAAAGATGAATTTTCAACCAAATAGTTGAATTTATAACAAGGAAATATTAATTATTGACCAAACAGTTGAATTTTAAACCAAAAAGTTGAACTTTCTAGCAAAAGGGACGATTTTTCAATAAAATAGTCGAAATTTTAACCAAACAGTTAAATTTTCAACCTACAAAAATGAATATTCAACCAAATGGTCGAATTTTTAAACAAAAAAGATTAAACTTTGACCAAAAAATTTTTCATTTTCAACAAAAAAGTTGAATTTGCTAGCCAAGAAGATGCGTTTTTCAGAAAACAGTTAAATTTTCAATCAAAAAAGATTAATTCTCAACCAAAAATATAATTATTGATATTTGAAAGTAAATAAAAAAAGTCAACAGTAACCAAATAGATGAATTTTCAGCGACAAATGTAATGCTTGATATTTCAAACAAAAAAAGATTTTAATTTTAAATCAATGACAGCTGGATTCAACCAAAACAGATGAGTCTTCAACAATACAGTTAAATCTTTAACCAAAAAAGGCGAATTCTCCAGAAAACAGATGAATTTTCAACCCAGAAATAAGAATTTTCATCCAAAAACATTTCTACAAACATAATAGAATTTTCAACCCAAAGAAGACAAATTTTTAACCATACAGTTGAATTTTTAAACAAAAAAATCAAATTTTCTACAAAACGTAATTTTCAACGCAAAAATATGGATAAAAAAAGGAAATTTTTAACCAAACAGTTGAATTTTAAATTGAAAAAGATCAATTTTTAAACAAAAATGTAATAAGTGAATCTCCAACCAAAAATGTTGAATGTTCTACGAACATAATACAATTTTCAACCTAAGAAGACAAAGTTTTAATCATACAGTTGAATTTTTAAACAAAACAAAAAAAACAGTTTTCTATAACACAGAATTTTCAAGCCGAAATATGGATTTCCCACAAATAAGTGAATAATCAAGCGTTGAACTTCTAATCAAAGAATAAGAATTCTAAATGAAAAAATTAATATTTTAATTTTTAAATAAAAACAATTTTCAACAAAAAATAGAATAGTGAAGGTAAACGTGCCAGTAATCGTGACGCCAATTTTCTTACTGTTGATCTAATTTGAATTAATTGTAATTCAATTCAATAATATAAAATACTACAAATAAATTGGTTTATCATTCAATGTTATTCTTAAATATTTGTCAACAAAATATTCAAATTATAACCATTTTTCACGATTATTAGGACCGTAGCGATTAGTGGAACATTTACCTCAAATTTTCAATTAATAAAATTAATTTTCAACCGGAACGAAAACCGAATTCTCAACAAAATAGTTAAATCTTCAACCAAATAGTAGTTCTATTATGTATAATTCAGTTCGCATTCAAGCGAAAAACGAGAAAAAAGGAAAGTTTCTTGGAAACAGGAAAAAAAAGAGGAATCCTTAAAAAAAAGGAAAAGAGAGGAATAGGGAAAAGTGTCACAAATCTTCATAAAACCTATTAGCCCCCCTGACAGTGTGACGTAGTTTTTTAACGGCCCCTAATTATACCGAGGGGTTGAGAACGTAATCAATCGGGTGTACAACTACGACAACTTCTGCTTTTAAAATATTTCATAAGATTTTAGTGAATTTTGGGGACGTCATTGACTTTTGCAAACTTCGGTAACAACAGAAAATTTAAGTTACTTCAGGGGCTTAGGGGTACTTCAGTAACTTTAGCAGACTTTCACAAGTTCAGATTTTTTAAGGATATATATTTAAAAAATTAAACGAATTTCAGATATTTGAGAAGATTTAAAAGAAATCAACTCTCATTTCTGAAAAAATAGAATTCTTCCAAAATAAAAACATTTTTGCAAAGTTTTAAACAACTATAGTTTATTTAATTTGATTTATTTGTAAAATTGAATTTGAGAATTTGAGAATTTCAACATTTTCAGTTTGTAAATATCAAAAATATTTAAATTAAAACTTTGAAGCTTTTAGAATTCTAAAAATAGCTTATTTAACTGCTCAAACTCAAACACAAATACTGAAAACAAACTACGCAATATGATTTTCTGCGATTCAATTACAAATTGAAGCAATAATTAAATGCGATATACCATTAGTAAAGTGTCCTTTACTTATTCATGAAAAAACCTTTCATATTTAAAAAATTATTTTTGACCACCTGATTCCGTGAAGGTGGTTAGCTGAAAACAATAATTGACAAGAAATTTTTTTTTAAATCTAGTTTTTAATTTTAAAAATATTAGAAAGTACCTTTGGGATAAATTAGTGCTAAATTGAACCCTGAATTATTTTATTGAACAAATTTATTAGATTCCGAGATAATTTAGGGAGCAATTTTTTTTCGCTTGGGAAGAACGTTTTTTCCACTTTAGACGATGACAGAAAATCCAATTTTTAATTTAAAAATGAAGAAAGAATTCATTTTTGAAGCACAATTTACTGAATCGTTATAAAAAAAGTTTGATCAAAAAATATTATTAGGTTTTGAGATAATGAAGGGGGTAAGGTTTATCTCGCTTGAGGAGCACGTTTTTTCAACTTAAGACGGTGATAAAAAATCCAATTTTCAGTTTAAAAAAAAGTTCAAATAAAAATCCTTCCATCAAGATGTGTATTAGAATTTTTTCTATTTTTAAGCCAATAATATCACTTTTGAAAATAGGTGGGCCCTTATAGCAGGATATTGTTCAATTAAACCATTCTTTAATCGATTCCTAATAATTGAAACCTAATACATTTGTTTTTAATCGCTTCGAAAATTTGTTCAATTTTTATATAGATAAAATATAACTAAACGACGTCGAAAAGCTCCTGGGCGTCTGTTTATGACGTCAATTTCAATATAAATAAAATATAAATAAACGACGTCGCAAAGCTCCTGGGCATCTGCTGATGACGTTGTCGAGTGAGCTGAAAATTTGTTAGGGGGTTGTAATCCAATTTTTATCCTCGTCCTTTCACTTTTTTCAACAGTGAAAGAAAGAAAAAGAAAGAGATTTAAATTCCATTTCACGTACGACCTTTGGATCGTTACCTACGTGTCTGCGTTTCTCTTCAATCTTCCGTAACTTTGGGTTCAATGTCGTTGACTTTTTAAGAAGGTCTTCAAATAAATTTTTTTCTCAAGTTGCACTGAAATCCTAGGTATTTCTATAGAAAGATAACGTAATACTCGATATAAAGGAAATAGAATGAGCTTTCGAGCTAATTTGAAATTTTCACTTTGTTCTAAAAATATTCAGATTAAAAAAGTCGATACTTTCGCATTTTCAACAATAGAAATGGGTCATTGAATTATATCAGTAAGGATTTTCACTAATTCACAGTGAAATATTACTGATTGCTCTAGTGAAAAGATTACTGCCAATTAGTGCTATTTCATTGTTAATCAGTGAAAATTCTTACTGATTCGACGTAGTTATCATCTGTTTCTCACTGAATCAAATGTAGAGACTATAACTAAATACCAAATTCCAAAATATAAAGTTAAATTACATTGAAAAAACTATACTATTTATTTATTAGTGTGAAGTATGTGAAAAAAGTCACAGAAATTGCAGCCATTATTCACTCTTCAAATTGTTATGAGTCAAAAAAATTACTCATTTCATTCAGTAACTCATTTCTAGCTATTTCGATCAGTGACTTCGACTGATTGTTGAGTGAATCTGACTGAATAATAATCAGTCAAACTCACTGATTATTATATAACTAGAAAGAAATCACTGATTTGAATTTCAACAAATTTTAAGTGATTCTTTTGACATCCGATCTTTTAAATATACCATTAAGCCATTTCCCTTTCGGCGAGCTTCAAGGGGTAAGCGTGACACTACCCGATTCGGGTAGTGTTTCTAGGTGGATAGTTTCTTGTAGTAAATAACTACAAGTGTGGGCTCACCACACCCACGGCCGCCAACAGCAACGCAGTAGTATCAGACGGTCACCCATCCAAGTACTAACCGCGCCCAACACTGCTTAACTTCAGTGATCTAACGGGAACTGGTGTCTCCAGCGTGGTATGGCCGTTGCCATATAATATAATTTCAAAAAATTACTTAAGTTTCAGTGACAGTTCCTGATAATTCTATATGTTTTTTGACTGAGGTAGCAGTGGAAGGCGACTGAAATTTCCGCGAATTTTTAGGGTTTCGTAGCATCGGGTAAAAACCCTTATAGTTTTGGTCGTACTTTTTTCCGGTGAGAGGAAATGACTTTACCCCATACCCTAGCTGACTTTACACCTACCCTAGCTTCATTTAACCCGTACCTCAGCCGACCTTATCCCGCATCCTAACCAAATTCACCGTACCCTACCCGACTTTACCCCGTACCCTAGCCAATTAACGCCGTACTTTAGATGACTT
>CAKNYM010049724.1:133219-155640 GCA_932195095.1 Andricus curvator
ACACCCGTAATCAATTTTTGTGGTAAGAATATATTCAAAATGAAAAATTTAACTTTTTTGATAAACGGCACAAGCTAAAATAAAATGTTAACTAATAAAATTTGTCGCCTGAATTACATCATTACTTTTCATTTGAAATAAAATACAAATTTAGTAATTTGTATATGAAGAACATATAATACGAAGCAGAAAGTGCGCGCTCAGTGTATTTACCAAATCGCACGCCGTAAGTGCGCTCAAACTTTTTTGTTTCTATCATACGGTTCAAATGATTTTCAAATCAAATATCGAGCGCGAAGCGCGAGTGTCTGGATGAGAATGTGTTCCTTAAGGTCGATAGAATCTTGAGTAAATAAAGTTCCTTTTCAGTCTAAAATAAAAATAAATTTAACAATCACTTAATATGTAGAGGTTTTGATAATTTTATAATATTTGCAAACAAACTTTTTCTTTTCATCGATGTCGAACACGAAGTTCAAAAATCTAGAGGAGCCTAGCGTAAAGCGCGATGCAAATACGCCCGAGGGCGTAGCGCGAGATAAATATATGATCGAGCGCGAAGCGCGAGATCCAACAGTCGCGCGCCCTAGGCGCGCTCAAACTTGCGAGCGAAGCGAGCCGCGCGCGAAGCGCGCCATGAGAATGTGCCCGCGAAGCGGGCAGATTTTTTTTTATTTGAAAATTCAAAATTTTGAAAATTCAAATAAATTTGTCTATTGCTGTAAAAATTATGGCAAATTTTATGTACGTGCTTTGCTAGTGAATAATAATACAAAATTAAAAATCCAAAAAAACGTTTTTTACCTATTTTAGAATTTTTGTAAAAATGTGAAAAACCATGCTTTTTCAGATTGACTTGAATGCACACCTTTTTTCGAAAAAATTGAACATGTCGAACCTGCACTTTCTTCAGTGATTCCTAAATCACGAATTTTTTGTTGCCGAAAAAGCAAAATGATAACATGTTTCATTGGTTAGAGCAGAAAAAAATTGAGGTTCAACATGCTCAACTTTTTCCAAAGTGTGTGCATATGACGCAATCTAAATAAACATGTTTTTCCCAAATTTTCAAAATGTTTTTTGAATTTCTAATTTTTTAATATTGTTTATTAGAAAAATCTGCACACATAAAAAATTCTTCATGATTTTCAAACCAAAAGGAATTTTTGGAATTTTCAAATTAGAAAAGAGAAAATAAAATATTAACCGATTTTAAACATTTTTATTTTTACTTTTTTCGAATACCAGCCCACAAACTTTTGTCCCTCAGCTCGAACAATTTATTCGGGAGTGGTTCACTTTTTTAGATCACAAATTTTTTACCCTTTAATATCTCGAGAGTAAGTTTTTATTTTTCATTTAAGCTCCTGAAGAATTCCTATTTTGTTTGTTATGTAGTTCTCTATTGCCACCCTTCAAATATTATTATGATATTTATAATTATTGAGATATTAGTTCTACATCGCTCTATACATACAATTTTTTCACCTGGATTAAAATAAATTTGTTTCTGTTACTTTTTTTTCTTTCTTTCGGGACGTATATTGCATACAGACGGGAGAAAGGTGAAATAATCCGTGAGCGCCTCTTTTCCTTTGATCTGACAAATACAAAGGAAAAAGTTCATTGTCAACTGTTGTAAGCGCAAGCTTTTTAATCCCAAACAGACTACTACTGCATAACATCTAAAGAAGATTGGACGTCTCGTAATTTTATCCATTTTATCTCGAGAGGAAAGTCGGCGGTCTGGAAAATTAAAATTTATCTAACAGCAAACGCCACTTTGGTTTTACCCCCTTTTTGCCATGTAACTGGGTTAATATGAAACAGAAAGTTTCGAAAGTTCAACCAACGGCAAAGGTGGTACATAGCAAAAACTGCAAGATAGCTTAACATCTAAACGCCGACTTTTTTATTGCATAGCGAGAACGTAAACGCTCTACAAAAACTTTTATCAAGCCATAACTCAGATCCGAGAGAAAGTGCTAAAAGAAATTGAAAGAAATTGTTAATTACTTTTACATTGTCATATTTCGAATAAACTTACTCTATTTAGATTACCTGTTAACTTCACTTTACAAAATGTAACTTGCTTTCTTTTCGGCTTTAGTTTACCTTTGTGCCCAATTAGTATGAATAATGCTTTATCATATTCCGACTGAAATATTCCATTTAATAATAGTAAATCACGAGAATACATTTTCATCATACCTCAATCGAAAATTCGACTTTCGATGCCTGTGGAGCGGGTCGAAAATCGAGTTTTCTACCCTAGGGAAAAAAGTGACAGATCAATGGCGGTGGTTAACACCGCCATTTACATTGATCTTTCAATTTTTTCCCTAGGGTGGAAAACTCGATTTTCAACCCGCTCCATAGGCATCTCAAGTCGAATTTCGATTATCGATATGATGAAAAATTGTATGCATGACTCAGGTCGAGGCAATGATTTCAACAGTGTGAAGTTAGCTGTCCGAGCGAAGCGAGGGCAGATATCACACGCAAGATACTATTGAACCATTTACTATACAATATACTATTGAACCATTTACTTGACATTCAAGTTGCTTCATATTCAGGGAGCGGATTAGAACTACTGTGAAGTTAGGGATCGTTCACATATTAGGTAAGATTAAAAGGGGGTCGTGTTTCGTTACGGTCTGTTAAGTGTGTGTGTGGGGGGGGGGGGGGATTTTTGACCCGATTATGTAACATTTTTAATTGCATGCCCTATTTAAAAAAAGCGATTTTGCTAAATATCTTGAAAATATTGAACACATCGTTGTCCAAAACGAGAAAATTTAAATTGTAAATAACTGTTCAGTATGAAGTCTCGGTGGCTCAGACGATAGCGCGTCAGACTTCCATGCAGGAGGTCTTGGGGTTCGATCCCTGCGCCGGGTACCAATGGAAATTTTTCTATGTACTTCTACCGGGGCTTCGGTGGTTCGGAACCCACCTTAAACTGTAGGTCCCCTCAGAAAAAGCTGATGGCTTACCAAGGACGAATGGGCTCTTTCGAGGTCCTAACCTTGGGGGTCGAAGCCGATTTTGAGAAGACTCGAAAATGAGTCAGCGATCTCCTTGCGTAGAGGCAGGCCCTCTCGAGGGACTTCCGCTCGGTGGTCGCTTGATATCTTCGAGTAATGAACACACACACATATACTTATATAACACACCAGGTGAGTGTTTCGAATCTGTGCATCTAACTGATAACCTCAGAGGGATCGCTCCGTCCACCCTAGTCTGGCCGTATCCCCTCTCTGTGGCCTGCTAAGGGAGGCTGCCGAATGGCAGAGTGGGTGAGGATCACTGACGATCACTTTGCCTGATCAACAAAAACAAAGTAGGACGTCATTTACTGTGCGATGAGTATGCCTGGCACCTGAGAGGTATAATCTCAGAACGTTGGTAACAACGAAACCTACCGAGATCCAAAAACACTCGGCGAAGGATGGCCGGATTCGAAGTACTGCCTTGAGAATAAACACGGGTGTGGCACAATAGGCTTTATAGCTTGAGCGCCAGGGGTGGGACTTCACGCCCCCCCCCGCCTACATTAAAACTAACTAAAACTAGCTAACTGTTTAGTACTGGGAAATAATTCTGTTCTTAACATTTTGTTACCACACTCTAATTTAGCAGGGCGTCAAGAGAATGAAAAAAATGTTCTTAAGATTCATGGAAAAATTTCAAATGATTTTTTTTTAATGAATTCTGAGAGAAAATGGAAAAAGATTACAAAATATTTTTAATTATTTTCTGAAATTTTTAAAAAGAGTGTAGAAGATTTTAAAGCAAATATTGCAATTTTGCCATATTAGATCATTTTAGAAAAAATCTGAGTAATTTTAAGAGATATTTAGAAGTTTTTAAATGATTAAAAAAGAATTCAAACTTATAAAGATATTTTTACAATTTTGTAAGGTTTGAAACCTTACATGAAAAAAAATCACTAGGTTTCTAAGAAAAATTAAAAAAATTAAAATTAGAAATTAAAAAAAATTAATTAAACATTAATTAACTAGGTTTTTGAAAAATTAATTTAAAGAGAATATTTTAAAAGATTTCAAAACATTTCAAAAGATTTCTGAAATTTCGAAAAATAGTGTAGAATATTTTAAAGCAAAATGTTTCAATTTTGTAAGACTAAACTTAAAAAAAATCGAGTAAATTCAAGAAATATTTACAAAATTTGAAGAGATTCACAAAGAATTTTAAACTTTAAAATATTTTACAAAATGTAGATTTTTAAAGATTTCAAACAAATTTTTAGAAGGTTTAAAAGAATTTTGAAAGGTTCCAAGAGAATAAACAAATTTTCTTAACATTGCTGGGAAAGTTTAGAAGATTTTAGGGCATTTTTCTTCACATTTTTAACGATTTTTCCAAATTTTAAGTAAATTCGAGTCAGTTGAAATTATTTTAAGGAATTTAAGAGGTTTTGAATAGATTAAAAATATTTTAAAACTTAGAAACATTTCCGAAAATTTATCAAATAGTTTTTGATTTCTTCCAAACTTGTAAAAGTCCTAAATACCTTTAAAAAGAATCGAATTTTTCCTAATATTTTGTAAGATCCTGTAAAATGAAAAATGTCTTTGAAATCTTGTAGATTTTTTTTTGACACATCTGAAATATTCAAAAATCTTTTTTAATGTTCTCAAGAATCTTATGAAAATTATATTTATATAAATTTAAAAATAAACTGATAATACTTCTTTTCTTGGCAGTAATTTCAACATTTGTATGACTAAAAAAATATTTGGTAAGCATTAAGTGTTACGTCAAAATATTGTTTTATTTATTTCTAGACAATACTTCATCTTAAAAAACTTTTTTTTTTATTTAAAAAACGTCTATTATGTTTTTAAACATGATACAAAAAATGTTACGTAACGTTGGTGAGGGGGGGGGGTCAAAAGGAAATGTTACGGTCTGTTACATGGGGTGAGGACGGATTAAAAAAGGTCGAAAATAACGTTACGTAATATGTGAAAGTTCCCTTAGCTGACGAGCGCAGCTTGCCGCTAGTCTAACCGGGTTTCTGCGCTTGTCAGGTGACTTCACAGTGGCCAAAAATCCGCTCCTTGATTCATTCAGTATGAATTTTACTTTACAAAGCAATCTCACTCACAGAAAAAAACAAAGTGTAAATTTTGTTGCAGGTAATTTTCTGATTTTACATCTAAGTATGACGATTAAATTTTAAAATGGTCTGTGAAAGGCTGATTAAACAAAAATTTCAATTTGTTATTTAGGTTAAAAAATGACCAAAAACCGTATTTTTTATATTTTTACTACTAACTTAGCTCTGTTTATTGATATTTTCTAAAAAACACATAGAATTAGTACATATACTCTCCATGAAAGAAAATTCGTATTATTGATAAAATTAACAAAAAAGTGAACTTTCGGTCAAAATAGTTGAATTTTCTACCCAAAAAGACGAATTTTCGAATTAATAAAATAAAAATGGCTGTGTTCAAAAATTCAATATAAGTGAATTTGCGTATAACGATAACAATTGTTGTTAATTTCTTGTGTCACGATATTATTCTTGAGATGAAAACAAACAATCTCGCAGAAAAGGAAAATTTTATTGTTAAAGATATGGTATGAGTGAATTTACTTAAAACAATTGTTTATAAGAATGGATAATGTTTGTTGAATGCGAATATTTTCTATTCTAAAAGTATTCTTCAGGAAAGAAAGAAAGTGATTCCAGGAAAAGGAAAATTGTCTTCATTAAAAAATACGAAATAAATTAGTTTGTTTATACAAATTTCTTATAAAAATATCAATTATTGTTGAATGTTAATATCTTATATGAAACTATTATACTTGAGATAAAATTAAATGTTCCCTTGGTAAATAAAAAGTTTCTATGTTTAGAAATGTTATATAAGTGAATTTGTTTATAACAATTAAATATAACAATGGATAAACAGAGCAAAGTTAGTAGTACAAATATAAAAAATGATGGGTTTTTGTCCTTTTTCAACTCTTTCAAATTTGAAGTACTATAAAATATAATTAATAATTGTAAATTAAAATTAATATTAAAATAACCACATCAGCATTCATGCATTTTTAATTTTAACTTTAAACGTCTTTCAGTTATCTGTATACAGATTACTTTTATTTTGATATACAATTTTACTCCAGCAGGAATTAAGAGCAAAGTAGTAAATCAATAAGTTAATTTAGGATTTTATATCGTAATAAGATGTTCTTAGAGGCAAACACTCAGAAAAAAGATTCTTTGATTTAAAAAAATTTCTTTGAATGAAAGAAAAAAAATTCATTGGCCCTCAGTCAAAGAAGAGTTTCTTTGGTTCAAAGAAATTTCTCTTATATCAAAGAAATTTTTCTGGTTCAAAGAAATGGTTTTTTGTTCCAATAAAAATTTTTCGTTAATTCAAAATGATTTGATTCATTTTGAAGTCATTTTTGGTTGGATGGAAGAAATTATGTTGAAGAAATTTTTAATCTTTCTGATGTTCCTCATTTCCGACAATGATCCAGTTTAAAGATATTTATAATTAAAAATTCGCCAAATTGTTTAAATTTGAATGTGTATAGTTTAAAATCATTAAATTTCGAACATCTTTTTGAAAAGGGTCTATCTTGAACATTTGCAATTGTCTTATAATTTTTCACATATATTTAACATATGTTTCTGCATACAAAAAAAAAGAATTAGTAATTAAAATGCCTAAATGAATACCTTTATATATGAATCAGTTAAATGTGTTACTGATTTCGATCAGTGAATTAATTCTAGCTGTAAATCAGTTATTTTTACTGAAAAATTAGTTTCACTGATCCATGAATTAAAATAACTAATTCAAAGCTATCTTTCAGTCACTGATTGAAATTAGTAAAAAATTTAACTAATTTTAATTTAGAGGGTAAGGATTTTCACTGATGAACAGTGAAATCTCACTGATTCAAAACAGAGAATTTTGTAAAAGCGAATCAGATATAATGTGGTAGAAAGTCATTAAGGAAATGGTCCCAACATCCGGAACTGAAACCCCACTGATAAAGCCGAATGAATCTATCGCTTTCAATCGAACGTCTGACCAATACTAGCTGTATCTACTGAGTGATTTATTTGCGACTCACATCAATTTCTTCTTGCCTCGATTTTGCAGCTGCGTGTAGGGTAAAGAAAGCTATTATTTTACTGGACAGATAAATTACGGACATTTCTGTCTAAATTCTCATTTTATGCGCTCGTTGACAAAAAACTTACCAGCGATTCATTTTCAAAAAATTTATCACAAGGACCTTTTTGGATTTAAATAAAATACTTTCTTCTAGGGGAAACCAGTACGAGGCGGATACCAGTTCGAACTGAATAATGGGAAAAAGTGACTAAGTTTTGAAGCACAAACTATTAATGTTTAATATATTATAATTTTTAAATTAATTATGGAAATTTTTATTTTTTAGTATTATAATATTTCTTAGTAATCAACTATTAAATATTAAAATATAGTATTAATGACATCTTTAATCGATTCATATTTCTTTCTATATAATACATTCCTTTTTATTTTCCTCTCACTTCCCTTAGCAACGGTATATAAGAACATTCAGGAACGGTCTATCATATCATCTAGCAGGAGTCAATAATAGCCTTCATCGACGACCACTTCAACTCCCTAGCAACTGACAATAACAAATTTTAGGAACAGTCAACATCAACCATTAGCAACGATCAATAACAACACATAGCAATGGCTAATAACATTACCTAGCAACAGAAATAACTAACCCTCATAAACAATCAATACAGCTCTCTAGCAACGCTCAATACAACTCCCTAGCAATAGAAATAATTAACCCTTAACAGCGGTCTTCGGTTAGCTTACGGTCTTCCAGCAACGGCTAATAATATTCCTTAGCGACAGAAAATAGCAACCCTTATAAACAATCAATACAACTCACTAGCAATGGTCAATAAAAACGCACAGCATCTGTCAATAACAACCCTTAGTAACGGCTAATAACACCTCCTAGCAAAGAACAAGAACAAACCCTAGCAAACAGCAATAACAACTTTTAGAAACGATCAATGCAACACCATAGCAACGGACAATAACAACCCCTAAGAATGGCCACTAACATTCTCTAGAAATGGTCAATACAACCCGTAGCAACTCTCAATGCAACTTCCTAGCAACGGAAAAAACAACCCTCAGCAGCGAGAAATAATATCCCCTAGCATCGGTGAAATCAACCATTAGCGATAAATAACATCCCCTAGCAACGACTACTAATATTCCCTAGCAATGGCTAATAACATTCTCTAACAAAGAACAATAACAATCCTTAGCAACGATCAATACAACGCCGTAGCAACCGAAAATAAGAACCCTTAGAAAGGGCCACTAACATCCTCTAGCATCGGTCAATAACGACCCTTAGAAACGTTCAATACACCTCCCCTGCAACGAAAAAAACAACCTTCAGAAACGGTTAATAACATCCACTAGCGACGGCAAAAACGACCCTTAGCAACGATTAATACAAATCCTTAGAAATAGGCATGATCAAATTCTTAGCACAGCGGCTAATAACATCATTTGAAAACAGAGAATAATAAGCCTTAGCAATTATCAATAAAGCTCCCTAGCAACGGACAATAACAGCCCTTGGCAACGGTCTATAACATCTCCTAGCGAGGGTCAGTAATAAACACTTAGCAGCGGTCACTAACATTCTCTAGAAATGGTCAGTAACAGACCTTAGTAACGGCTAATAACACCTCCTAGTAAAGAAAAGAACAACCCCTAGCAAACAGCAATAACATCTTCTAGCAACGATCAATGCAACACCATAACAACGGACGATAACAGCCCCTAAAAGCGGCCACTAACATTCTCTAGAAATGGTCAATACAACCCGTAGCAATTCTCAATGCAACTTCCTAGCAACGGAAAAAACAACCCTCAGCAGCGGGAAATAATACCCCCTACCATCAGTGAAATCAACTGTTAGCGCTGAATAACATCCCCTAGCAACGACTACTAATATTCCCTAGCAATGGCTAATGACATTCCCTAACAAAGAACAAGAACAATCCTTAGCAACGATCAATACAACGCCGTAGCAAGCGAAAATAACAACCCTTAGAAAGGGCCACTAACATCCTCTAGCATCAGTCAATAACGACCCTTAGCAATGTTCAATACACCTCCTTTGCAACGAAAAAAACAACCCTTAGAAGCGGTTAATATCATCCACTAGCGACGGCAAAAACAACCCTTAGCAACGATTAATATAACTCCTTAGAAATAGGCATTATCAAATTCTTAGCAGCGGCTAATAACATCATTTGAAAACAGAGAATAAGAAGCCTTAGCAATGATCAATAAAACTCCCTAGCAACGGACAATAAGAGCCCTTGGCAACGATCTACAACATCTCCTAACGACGGTTAATAATTAACCCTTAGCAGCGGTCACTAACATTCTCTAGTAATGGTCAGTAGCAGACCTTACCAACGGTCAATCACAACCCATAGTAACGAAAAATACAACTTCATAGCACCGGTAAATAACAACCCTTCGTGTTCAATACAACTCCCTAGCAACGGAAAAAAACTCTTGGCAGCGGTCAAGAAAGCCCACTAGCAATGGTAAAAACAACCCTTAGCACCAAATAATACAACTTCCTAGCAATGGTCAGTAACAATCCTTAGCAACGGCTCATAACATCCCCTAGTGAAGGACAATAATAACCCCTAGCAACGAACCATACAACTCCCCAGAAACGGTCACTACTAAACCTTCGTAACAGTCAATATCTACCTTTAGCAACGGCTAATAACATCTCCTAGCAACGAACAATAAAACTCTCTAGCAACGGACAATAACAACCCTTGGTAACTGTCAATAACAAACCCTTAGCAACGATTAATACAGCTCCCTAGCACTGGTCACTAACAACCCTTAACAACGCTGAACACCTAGCAAGGGAAAAAACAACCCTTGACAACAGTCAATCAAATCCCCTAGCAACAGTATAAACATGCCTTAGTAACGATTAATACAACTTCCTAGCAACGGGCAATAACAATCCTCTGAAACACTCAATAACAATCTTTAGAAAAGGTCACTAATATTGTCTAACAACGTTCAGTAACAAACCTCAACAGTGGTCAGTCACAACCCTTAGCAACGATCAATAGCAACGGAAAAAATCAACCCTTAAAACGAGCAATAACATCCCCTAGAAGCGGTAAAAATAACCCTCAGTAACGTTCAATAAAACTCCCTAGCAATGGTCAAGAACAACCATTAGGAATGGCTAATAACATCCACTAGAAAAAGACATCCTCAGAAAGATTAACAAATTCTGTCGTTCATCAGATTTATTATTTATTGAAAGTTCTAATTTAATAAATTTAATTAATTAAATATATAATATTGAAAAAATGAAGATTTTTATCAAAACTGATACTTTTTAAAATTCATGTCCAATGTTAGAAAATCAAATTAAATGCTTTGGTCATACAATATGCTTTGTCCTTTCTTCTGGTTAGCATGTTCGAAGAATCAATGGTATATGATAGTAAGACAATCACTAGCCAATATTATATAATATACTATATAATATACTATATAATATACTATATGATATACTATATAATACACTATATAATATACTATATGATATACTATATAATACACTATATAATATATTATATGATTATATGTCTCTGATGTACGCCATGATTTGTTAATCCTTCTGGATATGCCTCATGAGGGTGGCAGTCCGCTACCGAAACGTCGCCAAGTTTATTGCTAATGTAATAAACTCTGAAAGAGTTGCCAGATTTTTTGAAAAATGTATATTATTATTTAACCAAAACTTTCGTTCCATTCCGTTATTAACTTGAATTCGTTATTTGATTGAACAAATGATTTTTTACTAAAATTTGAACGGATATCTGTAGAATTGGATGAAATTAGATAATATCTGAAACTACATTAATGATTGAAGTAAAGTTATTGTGTTTAACAGGCAGTAACGAAATTAAACTAAAATTTTGGTCGGTTCCCTGCTAAAACCTTGGAATTCACACCTCATTCCATTATTCTACAAGTATTTTTGTGTATAAACAAAAATTACTATTCGCGTCGTTTATTTCCCTTATTTTCAAACAGAACAGACGCCCTATGAGAAAAACTTGGCTTTCTTTAAATTAAGACCTCGGTTCTTTTATTCTTCCTAATCCTTCCAAATGAGCCAGACATCTACACCACCGTAATACTTCTTCGTGTTCCGTGTTCTTATGCAGTAATAAATGTCAGAGGTAGCTTACATTATTAATGACTCATTAAGGATGCATGTCACGCCAGCTTCTAGATTAGCATCTTTCTATATAAACTTAACACTTGATTATTATTAATCTAATTAGGATGAGTTATGATTAATTTTGACTTCCTTTAATAATCTTCTTGTCGATATTGCACATTTCATTAAACATTTATAATTATTTGGAAGCGACAGGATAAGTATCCTCCAATACAAATTTAAACATTTTAATTCCAGAAGCGGTACACTTGAATTTTGTTCAAATTGATACAAATGCATGAAAGTTAGTGTAAATTTTCGTTCTGAAATGAGGAAAGATTTAGGATCGATTAGGTATTGCATTTTCAGCAAAAAAGTTGAATTTTCAGCAAAAAAAGACTTTCTACCTGAAGAGATGACTTTTAAACCCAAAAAGACGAATTTTTAAGACAAACAAATAATTTTTAACCAAATAGTTTGAAGCCATAAAAATGAATGGCTGAATTTTCAACCCACGAAGATGAATGTTCAACCAAGAAGATTAATTTTCTCCCAGAAGATGAATTTTCAACAAAATCCATGAATTTTCAAACAAATAGTTGAATTTTCGACTGAAAAGATCAGTTTTCATCCCTAAAATTGAATAGTTGAATTTTCAGCTCAAAAAATTACTTTTCAACAAAACAAAACGAATCATCAACCAGATGAATTCTACGAAAGAAGACGAAACTTCAACAAAATAGTTAAACCCTCAAACAAAACAGAATCATTTTCAACCAAGCAGTTGCATTTTTAACCAAAAAGAATGAATTTTGAGCCAAAAAGATTAGTTTTTTACCAAAAAGATTAATTTTTCACCAAAAAGACGAATTTTCAAGAACTACATGAATTTCCAACAAATGGTTGAATTTTCAACTGAAAAATATAAGTTTTCAACCCTAAAATTGAATAGTTAAATTGTCAGTTCCAACAATTATTTTTCAAGAAGAAAAACGAATTATCAACTGGTTGAATTCAACGAAAAATTTTCAAACAAAGAAGATTAATGTTCTGCTCAAAAAAGTCACGTGATAATAGAGGGGGGTGGGGGTTCAGCAACAATATCACAAGCAGTCACGTGGGGGAGAGGAGGGATCGAAATTTAGCGAAAACCCGATCACCTGATTTATGGACGACCCCAAATAGTTGAACCCTCAACCAAAACAGATTAATTTTTATTCAAACAGTTGCATTTTTAACTAAAAAGGATGAATTTTGAACCAAAAAGATTAATTTTCTACCAAAAAGACGGATTTTCAACAAAATACATGAACTTTCAACTAGAATAGATCAATTTTTAATAAAAAATATCAATTTTCGAACAAAAATGCATTATTTTCATTTTCAGTTAAAGAAACTAATTCTTAACAAACAAACAAAACTAATTGTTAGCAAAGTAGTTCAATTTTCAACTAAAATGATGAATCTTCAACAAAAAAATAAATTTTCAATAAAAGAGTTCAATATTCAACCAAATAGGTGAATTTTTAACTAAAACAAATCAGTTTTCAATAAAAAACGGAATCATTAAATATGCAGTTGAAAACAATTATTTTCAAACAAAAAACGCATTTTCAACAAAATAGTCAAATTATCAACTATAGAGATGAATCTACTATCAACAAAATAATTTAAAACAAAATTTTTCATCTTTCAACCAATTAGTTGAATTTTTTACCAAAAAAGAGGATTCTTTAACAATATAATTAAATTTTCTACCAAATAATAAAATTTTTAAACACAAAAAAATTAACTTTCGTCTAAAAATAGTTGAATTTTTTTATTGGGTTCTATTAATTAATTTCAAAAATAAAAATGATTTTAAAAAGGGGAAAAGAGGAAAATAGGAGAAAAATGGTGAAGTCTGCAATATGGAAGTGAGTTTGAAACTCATCAAGGTATGATAGAACGGTATCGTTGAATTGGTAACGTATTGCAATGAACGACATTTTATTGGCAATGCAAAAAAGCCTCGAAAAGTCGTCAGAGTTTTGGAAAAATATATTATCTTTTTATCTCTTAAATTCTGAGTACATTGAGTACTATTCTTTATTGCAGAACTGAATACCAAAAAGTTTTGGGAATGACCCATTTATATCACTACGTGTTTGTACTCTTTTAATTTAATTGAATAAAAGTCGAACTTTGTGAAAGAATTTGCTGGATAAGTAGTACGTAGATCTGGGAACTTTGTTTCGAGTAAAAAGACTATGAACTTTCATTTTGAAAGCCACAATATTTATTAGATTCACAAATATGCCACAAAAGCGTACAAGCACTCGCGAAACGTTGATAAAAAATGAAATACGCGAGATATGTATCAAGATTCGCTAGACAGAGCGAAGAAGAGAAATTAGGTACTCTTAACATGTGGATTACACGGCGATTAAGAGCGCTCTTCAAATCAAGCTTATCGGGATCGACGCGAGGGGCAGTGGCTCGATCACGTGATAATTATCAATTCCTGCGAACTGGCGCAAATTCATATAAGGAGCCACAACATGCCGCCCGCCTCGTTCCGATTTTAAATTTTGGAACGAAAGGCTTTCTGAAAATAATAATGGAATTCAAATAATAATTAAAAACAACATAATTAAGCGTCGAATACCTACATATTTCTATACGACGATACATTTGAATTAAGTACCATTCCGTTTCACACACACATACACATATATTTTATACGCATAATAAGGCGCGGCGCCGCCCGCCATGACAAAACTAGTCCTTTTAACTAAGGATCATTTGTACGACAGGAAGTAAGCATACTTCATGAATTGGACGTCGGTAAATATCTTTAGCAGTTTTTACAGTGATTACTCTTACTCGATTGTCTTTACCGGGAAAGCATTCAGTTATTCTGCCTAAGGGCCATTTAGAAGGTGGAATATTCGGGAGCTTCATTAGCACCATGTCTCCAATGTTGATATTAACTTTTACCTTTTGCCATTTATATCTTTGTTGTAATTTTTGATAGTACTCAACATACCAACGTTTCCAAAAGTGTTCAGTTACACGTTGAGTAGTTTGCCATCGGAGAACAGGGTTTTCCTTAAGTTCTAGCACAGAAGATTCAGGAATAGAAATCAGTGGACCTCCAATTAGAAAATGTCCTGGAGAAAGATAGGAGAAATCATCGGGATCGCTTGAATTTGCTGCTATTGGTCTAGAATTTAGACAACCTTCTATCTGACATAGAACAGTAGTTAGCTCTTCGAACGTAAGAGTAAGGTTGTGAGCAATGCGCTTAAAGTGCGTTTTGAAACTTTTCACTCCAGCTTCCCAGATACCTCCAAAGTGTGGGGCTGAAGGAGGCATGAAGTGCCATTTGATAGAATCTTTTTCTAGAAAATGTTTGACGTTTTCATCGGCAACTACCATTTTAAAGGAGCGTTGTAATTCGCGATCAGCTCCTTGGAAATTCGTTCCATTATCACTATACAAGTCAGAGGGTAAACCACGACGTGAGACGAAACGTTTAAAGGCTGCTAGAAAACTTCCTGTGGTGTAGTCACTGACTAATTCCAAATGTATTGCTCTGACGGCGAGACATACGAATAGTGCAACATAACATTTTTGTGATTGATAACCGCGGCCTTTACCTTGTCTCACTTTAAAGGGACCAGCGTAGTCTAGGCCTGTGTGCTGAAAACACCTAGAAGGGGTGACTCTTGCGACTGGAAGGTCACTCATTTGTTGAGATGGCGTTTCGGCTATTTGTCGAGCGCAAATTACACAATTTTTTATAAGTTTCCGAACGAGATTTCGAGCACCCATTATCCAAAAATTTTGTCTCAATAAATATAACGTTAATTGAGATCCTCCATGAAGGGTTCTTTGATGAGCTTGTGTAGCGATCAATTCTGAGATACGACCTTTGGGTAAAATCACTGGATGTTTTGCATCAAAGGATATGGGAGCGTTTTCTAATCGACCTTTAACGCGTAATAATCCTTCATTATCAAGAAAAGGGTTGAGCGTTTTCAAAGAGCTTATTTTTGGAATTTCATCTCTTTTAAGAAGAGCTTGTTTTTCCTTTTTAAATTCAGTGTTCTGAGTTTCTTTTAGCCAGTAAAGTCTAGCTTGTGAAAGATGATTAGGTTCAGCCGTTAATATTTTTTGAAGTTTACATTTGATTGGGCTTGACAAATTATTATCTTTCTTAGAAAGGAGTTTTTTGTAGAGAATATAAATAAAACGAATACAATATGCCGTGACTCTCAACAGTTTTGGCCAAGAAGAAACTTTTTGCGGTAATTGTCTAAGTGAAAAAAAAGGGAAAATCTGCTACGCAAGTATGAACTTTAGTTGTTATTCGCTCCTTAAGATCTTCGGGGGATGGAGGGTCTGGTGTTAATTTAGGCCATTTGATAGAGTGGCATTTCAACCAATGCGGTCCATACCACCATAATTTATTATCAAGAATCTCTGACGGAGAGAGACCTCTTGATGCAGAATCTGCTGGATTTTCGGCGGTAGGAACATACTTCCATTTTATAGTCGGAGTTTTACTTTGTATCTCCGCAACCCGATTGACGACAAAGGTGGGCCAGGTTGACGGTTCTTTTTTAAGCCAGGCTAAAACAGTTGAAGAGTCTGTCCATCCATATATCGGAACATTGTCTAGATTAAGATCTCTTTCTACTTTTTGAAGTAATTTTGATAGAAGGACGGCAGCGCAAAGCTCTAGACGAGGAATTGGAACGGTAACTGATGGAGTTACTTTAGATTTAGCTATAAGAAGCGTAATATGCGGATCATCAAGTTCTCGTAAAATTCTTAAGTATACTATTGCACCATATCCTTTCATGGAGGCGTCAGCAAATCCGTGTAGCTCACAGACTGTTTTATTTGACATTTGTTCTGTCCAGCGAACAATCTTAAGATCCTGTAGTAATGGAAGGTTCAAGTAATAGTTCTTCCATTGATCCAGAAGATCATCGGGTAATTTTGTATCCCACTCTAGTTTACGCAGCCAGAGTTCTTTCATTAAGATCTTGGCCACGAGAACTACAGGGGTTACCCATCCTAAAGGATCATACAATCTCGAGATAATTGAAAGTACTATTCTTTTAGTTGCTACTAGAGGATCTATTGTTGAGATTTTGAATTGAAAAATATCTTTTTTGGCATTCCAGTGCAAACCTAGAACTGCTCTACTTTCAGTTTCTTCTTGTGAAAAACTGATCGTATTATTATCTGAGAGAACGTGTGACTTGTTTAATATTCTGGGTTCATTAGACCCCATTTTTGAAGGCAAAAACCTCCACTAGCGAGAAGTTTATCCAACTAGACGACCTTAAGAATGGCAGAATTTAAGTCATCTGCTCCAAACAGTACGTCGTCAACATAAAAATCACGTTCTAGGATTTCTTTTGCTAAAGGATATTCAGATCCTTCATCCTCAGCTAATTTTTTTAAGACGCGGTTGGCTAAATAAGGAGCTGAGGCGGTACCATAGGTTACCGTAAGAAGTTGAAAATGAGAAATATTTTGAGACGGTTCACGTCTATGCAAGATACGTTGGTAGTCTATATCACGAGGATCAACTAATATCTGTCGAAACATTTTACAGATATCGGCTACCAATACAAATCGACACGAACGCCATCGAAGAATGATAGACGTAATGTCAGCTTGAAGCTTCGGGCCTACCTCTAATTGGTCATTAAGTGATTTTCCAGAGGATGTAGGGGATGAAGCATTGAAAAATACGCGGACGCGGGTAGTACTACTTGTTTCCCGGATTACGGGATGATGCGGTAAATATACCGGCTTTAAATTAGAATCTTTGTTTTCAAAAGGATTTTTAATTTCTCGCATATGTTCTAATTGTTCATATTCCTTTAGGAATTTATTATATTCGAGCTCTAATTCTGGATTATCTTTTAACCGACGTTCAATCCTAAACATCATAGCTTTTGCAATGTGAAAAGATTCACCAAAAGCTTCTTGACTATCCTTCTTAAATGGGAGACGCACGACGTATCTACCATCTGGATTGCGACTATGTGTATCGCGAAAATATTGTTCACATTGTTGCTCATTTTTTGTGAGATCAACTTTTTCAGGAACTCTTTCTAGTTCCCAAAAAGGAGTAAGATCTTTCTCAAGATCTTTTATAGCAACACAAGTATGCATTGAAGTTGTAGTGTGCGCTGAAAAAGTACAATTCCTCAAGGGACCTGAAATAATCCAACCAAATATTGTTGATTGGATAGTAAAGTCGTTAGAAGGTCCTTGTATAAGACCAGGTAGCAAAATTGAGCCATAATAATCAGCTCCGATAACAAGATCAATTTTATCGTTTGTACAAAAAGGTTCAGGGTCTGCTAGCTCAAGGTCAGAGAGATATTCCATCGGAAAATTTGTTACTCGAGGAGGCACATATTTAGTGACACTTGGTAATACCAACAAGGAGAGCAAGGTGCCTGGACTATCTTTATTATAAGGAAAGGCAGTTAAATAGATTCGCGATTTCGCTGTCCCGATATAGACATCATACATTCCTGTTACTATTGTTTCAATAGGATAGCGATGCGCGCGTAAGGTTTGAGCCATAGACTCAGTGAGAAAACTTGATTGAGAGCCTTGATCTAATAAAGCGCGAACAATAAATTCTCTGCCATTACTACAACGAATTTTTATTCTAGCTGTCGGTAACATGGCGCTTTGACTAGTAGCATGATGCGTTTTAGTATTAGAATTAGCAGTAGATGTACTTGGTGTCAAATTAGAATGCGCATTTGACCTCTTTAAATTCGAAGAAGGCTCTTCTTTAGTCGACAAATTACAAGAGTCAAAGGTGTTGAAAGGTGCTTGATTTTTAGGATTTTCAGTTGGAGCATATTGCTCGCTGTGTAGCAAGGAATGATGCTTACGTTTGCATTGAATACATATCGATTTACTTTTACAATTACGTGGCATATGGCCTTGTCTTAAACAATTAAAACAACAACGATGCTCACGAGCAATCTCCATTCTTTTCGAAACAGGTTGAACTTTAAATTGAGCACATTGATATAAGGCGTGATTCGATTGACATAAGATACACTTCAGTGTCCCTGAATTATTGTTATTGTTTTGAGTATTAGTTTGATGTGATTTACTTTGATTAGAATTCGACTGTGAACCACTGAAATTGTTATCTTTTGTCATTTGAATTGCTTCTAAAGTACGAATTCTAATAGACAAAAGTGTATCAAGGTCCTTATAAGATGGAACTTCAGAAAGATCGGCTGCATATCTTTCCCATTCAGTCAGCGAGGATTTGTGCAGTTTTTTGACTATAAGAAATACTAGAATGTCGTCCCAATGTTTTACTGGGCGACCTAAGTTTTTTAAGGCTAACATAGCTTCATTTGTTGTGTCACGAAGTTGCTTCAAATCCTTCACTGTTTCATTTTTTATAGGCGCAAGAGAAATAAAGGAATGTAAATATGCATTTATAATGACTTGCTTATTTTCATAACGTTCTTTAAGTGAATCTAAAGCACTGGAATAATTTCTATCAGTAACTGCAATATGTTTAATTACTTGCGCAGCTTCGCCAGTCAAGCTAGATTTTAAATAATATAATTTCTGAACGTTAGAATACCTTTCGTTACTGTCGACAACTGATTTGAACAAATCAATAAAGTTTTGCCATTCAAGATAATCACCAGAGAATTTTGGCAGTTCTATATCTTTCAACTTCATAGAGGAACAAGAATCATGCGAAATATTAATATCCTTCATTGTAGTGGAGTCTAAAGTACTATTTGAGGCTTTGAACTGTGCGATTATTTCAACAAAAAAGTCATAAGCTTTGAAAAAGATAAGTTCTGCCTTCTTAAACACATCTTTAGAAAAATAAGTAATTTGAGACTTATCTATTTTTACCGCTTCGACGACAATCTTTCGATGTTGTTGTTGACAAAGGCTCCAATTTTCTTTTAAAATGGTAAATCTTCCTTCTGCGACTGCCAAAGTGACACCTTCCTTCTCTAATTTCATGAAGCTAGGTAGAATCCTTTCTAAGGATTCAATAGCTGCTTCCTGTTCTGCTAAAAGGGCATTCATTTTTCACGTCTATTCATTTAAATGACGATTAATTGCTTTAATTATACAAGAATTGTAAGTCTTGTATTTAAATCACAACGTAATCAATAAACAGTTCACGTAGCACATCACCTTCAGTTTCTACTTGTCATTTTTGAGTTGTGTGTTAAGTGAGACACTTGTTTAGAAAGAGATATTCATAGTGAGATCGGTTTTAAAGTTCAAATTATGAATCAGTAAACGTACTTTGAAAATTATATTTATTTCTAAGGAGTTCGAATTATAACGCGAGCAAGAGAGAAACTCTATAAACAGACTAATGTTGTGGAGAAGACCCAGGTGTTCGAACAATGAGATTGAATTGATACGATCTCATGTCGCGATCAAAGACAAAATTAGATTCTGGAATGTTTAAACATTATGAATCCATTAAAAGTTATTTAATCGAATTCTGGCTCTCACTTCCACAACCTTCATGTTTCTCGGTTATTGTTCACTGTTTTAATGATCACAAACTTCACTTTTCTTGGCTGATCAGAGGTTCTTGAATGAAATTATACCGAAATTATACTCTCACTAAAACATGCATTTTATTCTCCGAAAATGTTTCTCGTAGGAGATTTTTAAGAATTCGTTCTCACAGACCACGACCAATCCGGCTCGAAGGACCAAATTTATGTTCGTACTCTTTTAATTTAATTGAATAAATGTCGAACTTTGTGAAAGAATTTGCTGGATAAGTAGTACGTAGATCTGGGAACTTTGTTTCGAGTAAAAAGACTATGAACTTTCATTTTGAAAGCCACAATATTTATTAGATTCACAAATATGCCACAAAAGCGTACAAGCACTCGCGAAACGTTGATAAAAAATGAAATACGCGAGATATGTATCAATATTCGCTAGACAGAGCGAAGAAGAGAAATTAGGTACTCTTAACATGTGGATTACACGGCGATTAAGAGCGCTCTTCAAATCAAGCTTATCGGGATCGACGCGAGGGGCAGGGGCTCGATCACGTGATAATTATCAATTCCTGCGAACTGGCGCAAATTCATATAAGGAGCCACAACACTACGCCTTTCATTTATTTTGATTTCATAAAAATAAAAAAGCTAAAAGGCTTTACTGAAAAGCATACGAGTCATTTATTTTCGAGACAGCGGTAAATAAAAAAAGTTTCAGACACAGAAAAAGTTCTTCACGATTCTGCAACTGGTGAAAAATTTGAAACCTTGTACCACTTGGTACTGCTAAATATAATTGAAAATATGGCTTTTTCAGAAAATATTTTTAAAGTTTATTTTCCAAATAAACATGTTTATTTAGTTCATAAAATAATGTAATAAACTCTTGTCAGCAAAACTGTTTCGTTCCGCGAGTTGACGAACTTTTCGCGCTGATAAAGCAATGATGTTTTTTTTTCTTCATTACACGCTTTGTTTGGCAATTAATTTATCGCGTATACTTGTCTTGTTTTTGTTACACTCGGAGTTTTTTTTAATGCGGTTAGGAATCTGCTATATATTCCACACCCAGCTGACACTAGGCACTTTTTCACTGCCTGTGTGTATTAGTTTTTGAACATATATGCTTCAATATGTTATATATATATATATATGAATAGTTCATACACTCGGTATTGATAAACGATAAATAGATTTAAAGTGCACCCACAGGTACTGCCAGGATCGCAAACTTCACTGAGCGTTATTAGATTCCTCGTTTGGCCAGGCATTGAATTTTCCATAGATCCACGAATAACTTTTGCAGGAAATGTCAACATGGGAAAATATATGTAGACAATATAACGCATGTTAAAATTTGTTGAATAGGGGTATTCATATTTTACCAAGATCTTAATTTTTGTTGACTCGCTGTTCGAGTTTTGTAGGACAATGGGGAAAAACTAGAAGAGTAGAACAAGAAACATTAACATCTTTTTAAAATACAGAAAAAAGTTGAGTGAATATATTTTCTGCTCAAAATTTGCGGTAGCAAATCGCCGCCAAGTACAATAACAATAAAAAAACACTATAAATCTATTTTCTCGCAAGAAGTATAGGTTTTCAACTTTTTCAGGGGGGCCACTGACCAGAATTCTTCGGAATTTGTCTGGAATTTTGAGCACCGGGAAAAAACCGGAAAATAGTTGGGATTTTTTTTTAAACCGGGAATTTTTCAGATTTGTTTTTTCACTTTTGCATTAATTATAAATTATTGTTTGGAATTGTGCTTAGTGTTACCAACCATCTCCGATAAAATATCGAAGATCATTTTATATTTAAGATTTAAAAGTTAATGTTTCATTCAAAAATGAATGTTCCTTTCATACTATGATGATTGATAGATGTATGTTTTGTTATAAAAAATTAAAAATCTATATTTTAGATTCTGGGTCACAAAAACGCGAATATCTCTTAAGCTACAATCCATAAAATGAGCCCTTTACATTCGGAAGGTCATAATTTATATTTTAAAATAACATTAGTTGATTCCTTCCGAAAATTTTTTACTGTGGTTTATTAAATGATTATTAAATCTTTTTGGATAGAAAATTGATCCTTTTGGATTGAGAATTCATCTTTTGATAGCAAAGTCATTATTTTTTGTTACAAATTCTATTTGGTTGAAAATTTAATTATTTTGTTAACAATTCATCTTTTTGTATTGAAAGTTAATTCTTTTATTTAAAAAGTTTACTATTGTATTTCGGGCTAAGAAATCATCTCTTTCGGTTGAAAATTCTACTATTTGTTAGAAATTTTCATCATTTTGTTGAAAATGCAATTGTTTTGTCAAAAAGTCCTCTTTTTGACTGAACATTTATCTGTTTTATTGAACATTCGTCTTAGTAGATATTCATCTTTTGGTAGCAAAGTCATATTTTTGGTTACAAATTTTGTTTGCGTGAAATTTTAATTATTTTGTTGACAATTCAACTATTTTGTTAAACATTCATCTTTTTAATCAGAAATTCAACTGTTTTGTTGAATATTCATCGTTTTGGATAGAAAATTTGGTCTTTT
>CAKNYM010049724.1:158406-177406 GCA_932195095.1 Andricus curvator
CAACGTCTCATGGGGGGCGGGAAGGCACTTTTGTGACTAGTCACAGGGGTCAATTTACATGTGTTATATGTGGAATTTGGTTGAAGTCGACTGAAGAAAGCGATAGTGATGATACTGATACAATTGAAAATGACGTATTTTGTGATTATTGCTTGCTTTGGTGTCATAAAGAGTGTGCAGTCAAAAATATTCCAAAGAGTAAATATTGGATGTGCCAAAACTGCCACAAGAAATAAATATTTGGTAAAACTTCGATGTGATAATAAAAATTTCAGTCTGAATTTGTAAGTTTTTATGTAAATTGTGATAAATTAGACAAATCAGTTTTGTACTTAATCTTAAATTGGTGATTGTACGTAAATATGGAGAAAGTACATATGATATCTAATACGTACTGTTACTGCATTACTGTGTATATCCATGTGAAATAAATTATATTTGATATATTATTTAATATTACATTTTCGTATTTCTCAATTTTATTCTTCCTTCCATTGAAAATTAATTTTTAGTTTTTTTTTTAATTTAATTTTTTTTTTAAAACTATCTATTCAGAAACAAATTTAAATCAAAATAATCATTCTATACTTTAATAATGTTAGTTTAAGAAATAAAATATCAATGATTTGTCTATTTCTTTCGAGTTTTAAATAATAAAATATAAATTATTTGTCTATTTCTTTCGAATTTTAAATAATAAAATAAGTTGGTGGTAAGCCTGTATTTAATGGATTCCGCTGAACATAACCTATTTATCTTGATGTTGATAGAGGTAGACCAGCTGATAAACTAGAAGTGGAGTGACAGGTGATGACAGGAATGAAGATTATTCCATGATAGTTACCGTGGTTACCGTTTGAATTGATTGAAAGAAATTAGTGTTTTATATAATATTAAAGTAAAATTTTAAAGATAATGACGCCGAAAAATGGTGCGAGGCTAGAGGACCGGAGATCCCTAATATTGTCTAATTAAAAGCAGTAAAATTAATTAAGTGCATTATTTTCAGGACGACTAGACAAATGGTGAAAATAGGCTAGTCGTCCCGAATTTCGGGGTGACTAACATTTTTGGTGATTTTTGTCTAGTTAAAAGGAGAAATTTCATAAAATGCATTATTTTCGGGACGACTAGCCGAATGGTGAAATTAGGATTGTCAATTTTGGTAACTTTTGTCTAGTTAAAAACAGTAAAATTAATAAAGTGCATTATTTTCGGGATGACTAGCCAATTGGTAAAGATAGGCTAGTCGTCCCGAATTTCGGGATGACTATCATTTATCTTGATTGCCGGCTAGTCGTCCCGAAATTCGGGACGACTAGCCTAAAATTAAGAAAAATGCTATTTTTCCCGAAATTCGAGACGACTAGACGCAGCCATAAATTAAATAAAATAAAATTCCAATATATCAAAAAATGGCAAAAATACGACTATTTTTTAGAAAGTTTTAGAAGTTAAATTTTTAAAAACATCCAAATCCAATTTTTCAGTACTGTTCAGATAATTTGCGCTATTTTCAAAAACAATACATTTGAAATATTACATAAAAAGTTTCGATTCTTTGAAAAAACTAAACTAGTTAAAAAACATGGAAGAGCATGATTGTTTTCGCAAATTCTACAAACATTTCTTTTGTACTGTTTTGATTTTATGAATTTTTGGTAGAAAAACGTGAAATTCAATGCTATAGTTTACTATTACAATTATTATTACAATTTTTCAAAAACTTAAAAATATCTACCTAGTGCAAAAAATCTTTTTGCAGAATTTCGGATAGGAAAATGTGTTACTACGGTCGTCCAAAAAAGGCTTTTTTTCTTAAGTAGTATCCCTACAAAGCGTTTCTTTTTTGTATCAAAATAACCCCTGATTTTTGGCAGAATTAAAAAAATAGAGTTCCTCCTAGCCGTTTGTTGAAAATAAAATGCTAATTTTTTTTTAAATTTGCCTAAAATTTGAGTGATGTATTTTCGTGAAAAAAATACATTGAATGTCTGTAGAACTAAAAAAATCCATTACAGCAATTATTTAAATAAAACTATTAAAATTAAAATTGAAAAATTAAAACTATTAGAGAAAAAAAACTCTTTCTTGGACCACCGTCATATTGATTTATTCTGCGTGAATAGATTAATTTGATGAAGAAATTAGGTTCTTTTTCTTAAATCGATGTTCTTCATAAATGGTAGTTTGACAAATCTTGTAACTTTCTTTTTATTTTGATAAACAAATTTTAAGAACTGAAAAAATTGAATTAAGGTTTTTAAACAAATTTGACGTTAATATTTTCCTGCAATTACAAAGAATATTTTTAAAGATAGGTTGTATAGAAAACCATGAAATTTTCTCCAATAATCCATTTTATAGCTTGAAAAAAGGCTTTTTTATAATCAAAAAATTACTATTAAAAGATGCAGTACTTTTGCGAAATATTCAATTTCTTCTTAAACGATTTCTCTTTGAAACCAATATTTTACGATAAAAGAAAGGAAAATAAGAACCCAGTGTAGTGCAGGAAATGAAATTCAAAAGGAAGTCGTACAATTTGCTCTTATATAGAGAAGCAAAAACGTTCATACATGATTCTTTTTTCCATAAAAAAAAACCTTGAGCAGATATCATGATTTCGTTTTGAAGAGACGATTTTATCGAAAAGTGATATATATTATTTTAAAAAGTCCGTTCTGAATATCTGGATTCTATTTTAGAATTTTATTCTTTTGTCACTCATTCGTGCAGGAAAAAAAGAACGACACTACGTGTGAATAAAATACTCTGCCAAGAACCTGCATGAATACGAATGATATAAAATTTATAAATAGAAGTGTTTTTCAATAAAAGGAATTGGTTCAATGAATTAGATTCAGAAATAATTTATTTTGTTTGATAAGAAAATTAAACTGATATTTTAGAGGAATCAAAAAAAGATCATGCATCATACCTTCATGGCAGATTTTTTCCTCTAATGGGTATGGGGCCGTTCAAAAACTACCAATAATATGTACAGGAATAATTTTTTAAAATGAAATTAATGTATAAGTACCATATTAAATTCAACGAAAGGTTTAAGTTTTCAAGATAAAAGGTCGAATGTTTTAGAAAACAGTTGACTTTTAAACCCGAAAAGATGAATTTTCAACCAAGAGAGATGATTTTTCAAATAAATAGTAGAATTTTCAACAACAGCAAAGTTAATTATCAACCAAAGAGTTATACATATTTACAACCTCGTAGTTGAAATTTTATGCAAAAGGGATGAACTTTCAACAAATAGTTGAATTTTTAACCAAATAGTCGACTTTACAATCCACAAAGATGAATATCCAAGCAAACGATTGAATTTTTAAACAAAAATGAATAAACAACAACGAAAAACAGTTGCATTTTCAACCAAATAATTGAATTTTCAAGTCTAAAAAATGATTCTTTCAGAAGATAATTGAATTTCTGAACCAACAGGAATAATTTTCTATCCCAAAAAAACCATTGTTCATCCAAGCAGTTAAAAAAATGAATTGTCAAAGAAAAATGTAATTTGAAAATTAATAATAATTATTAACTAATAATTAATTAGTAATAATTAATAATTATTATTTAATTGACTTCAACCAAATCAGACGAACCTTCAACGAAATAGTTGAATGCTCAACCAAAACAGATTAATTATTAATTAAACAGTTGTGTTTTTACGCAAAAATATTAAATTTCTGCCAAAAGAAATGAATTTTTAAACCAAAAAGACAAAATTTTAATCTGAAAAGATTCTTCAGTCAACAGAGAAAAAAATTTCAACCAAATTTTTGAATTCTCAAATAAAAAAGTCGGATTCTCTAGAAGACAGTTAAATTTTCTACGAACATAATAGAAATTTTCTACCAAAAAAGGCAACTTTTTAACAAAACAGTTGAATTTGAAGCCAGAAAAAAAACGAAATTTTCTACAAAACAATTGAATTTTCAACCCGAAAATCTGAATTTTCCACCAGAAAGTTGATTTTCTACTAAACAGTTCGAATTTTAAACTAAAAGCTATCAATTTTCAACCAAAACGGAAATAGTTAAATGTACAGTTGTAAAACTTGATTTTAAACCAAAAAAAATACGAATTTTCTGCGAAACATTTTCATTTTCAACCAAAGAGATGGATATTCAACTAATAGAATACACTTTTAACAAGGCAGATCACCTTTCAACCAAGCAGTTAAATTTTCAATCCAGAAAATCAATTTTCTACCAAAAAAGACAAATTTGCACCAAATACATAAATTTTCAACCGAATTGTTGAATTTTCAATTATTATCTGTAAGTTTTCAACCAATAATGAAATAGTTAAATTTTTACTTAGGAAAATTAATTTTTATCCAGAAAAGAACTAATTTGTAACAAAATAGTTCAATTTCCAATCAATAAAAGGAATGTTTAACAAATTAGCTCAACTTTCAACCAAAAAAAAATACATTCTTAATAAAAATTTTCATAGTTGAATTTCCAACTAAAAAACATCAATTTTCAACCAAAAATAAAATAGTTGAAGTTGAAAATTCAATTAATCTTGTTTTTGAACGAACCTCATTTAGAATTTTTTCTACTTTTTTTGTAGTAGGGGAAACCACCCTACAGTAGATAATGATTTACAGTAGATAATCTCAATTAACTGGAAAACTGGCCAAGAATATTAATTATTTTTTTAGTATAACATTTCAGCAAGAATACTATATTTTCTGACGCAGTTTCATTGAAATATTATAATTAATTAATGTATGAAAGCAAAAAATTAATTTTTAACCTGAAAAAAATTTAGCCTCTTCATTATTCATACTTTTTACCTAAGTGAAACATTTTTCTGGAATGTTTCTACATTTAAATGAAAGTTTAAATTTTAATGAACAATATTTATTGATACAAAGCCGTATTTCTTTATTATTTATAAACATTTTAGGACTTTTTATTTAAGATTACATTTTCCAACAGTAGATAACCAACGGCAGATCATCGAAAAATTAAGAAAAATTTCGCTGTCAAAATTGGAACCTCTGCGACCGTCTCGCAGTTGTTTCAAGTTAAAGGTTGTGTGTGTTTGCTGGTTAGGTATCGTGAAGTTTTAAAATTTAACTTTTCGTGAATAATAAACAAAAAAAATTGTGTAAATTTGTAGTTATTAAAAAAGCCCAGAATTTTTAGTTGTGCTAAGGAGTCACTCGGAAAAGATATGATTTTTATGAAAAAGTTGCGCGCAGTACAACAATGAGTCCATAATACTCCTAGAAGTATTGTGGGCTCAGAATCGTACTGCGCGCATGCGCAGTCGCAGTCGCCCGTGTACGATTAGGGCTGCATCAACCTAACTTGAAATTTAAGACGTGATAAACTTATAAATCATACTTTTGTTGATATATAATATTCAGTTGAATATGTAAGCTTTATTTAAAAACTAAAATCTTTCTTTATTTTTGAAAACTGATAATGCTCATAATGCACGACCTTTTGGTTATACAATGCATTTTCACATTTTCCTGTACAATTGTGATCATTATTTCCGTCGATGCAGAATCGTGCCTGGAGCCAATCACCGCAATTCTTCCCCTCGTTCAAGTGTAGCAAATCTGCACAATTACTCCGCGAAATAACTCCAGCCGGAAATAAAATATCTCCAACGTAGATATGACCTCGTGAATCTGTCGATGCGTAATAAGGTCACGTGTTGGACTTCGTGTACTTCCTGACGTAATATAATGTCGCGTCGTCGCGAGATGCAATTTTCTCAACGTTCCCGTTTATACTCTTTATCAAGGTGAATCTCGTTAAAAGTCTCGCCGGAAATCTCGAAATAAATAATTAAAACTGACCTCCTTTCTGATCACCACAGGCGTAAAGTCTTGCCTCAATTTTGAGAAGAATGAAAATTACCACCCTATCTTACGTAATTTTTACCGACTACATTTTTTTCGTCAATTTATTCAGTGGTCATCCAAAAACAACGTAAGGCGATTTGGATGGAGCAGGGATTTGGTGAAATCTTACTTTTTCTTACGAATTACGGAAGTAGTTTAACTTTCAATCAAGAGAAGATTTTCATTTTAAATCAAAAGCCGTTAAATTGAACAAAAAAGACAAATTTTTAACAAAGTAGTTGAATCCTGAACTAAAAGCGATTCAGTTTCTACCAAGCTGATAAATTTTCAACGAGAGCTGAATTTTCAATTAAGAAATTTTTTTTAGTCAATTAGCAAACAAAATGTCATCTAAAATGTTAAATTTTCAATCCAAAAAGAAAAGCTTTCTATAAAGAAGTTAAATTCTCAACCAAGTAATTGAATCATTAACCTAAAATGTGAATTTTCGACTGAAAGAGACGACTTCTCACAAAATACATACATTTTTAACTAAATAGTTGAATTTTCAACAAATTTCGTAACTTTTCTACCAAATAGTTGAATTTTGAAACCAAAAAAGAAGATAAGTTTTTGGCCAAATATAGAATAGTTCAATTTAAAAAAAGTTTAATTTTTAATTTAAAAAAAATGAATTTTCTTCAAAACAATTGAATTTTCGACTAATTTCGAATTAATTTGAACCAAAAAAACGATTCTTCAACAAAGCAGGTCAATTCTAAGTCGTAGAGATAAATTTTCAACTGAACTTATGAATCTTTAACCAAAAAACTGAATCTGGAAGAAAGTAGTTCAACTTTGAATCAATGAGTTGAACTTTCAACTTGTTTTCATTGAGAGGAGACATTTTAACAAAAGATTTTAATTCTAAGTAAAAAATAGTTGAATTCAAATAAAAAAGACGACCTTTGAAAATCTTTAAAAAGCTTCAAAATTTTATTTAAAAATCTTCAAAAATCCGCATATTGATTTTAAGTTTTTGAAATATCCCTTACTTTTTTCGCGAATAAGTTCTGGATTTTTAATACTTATTTGCGAAAAAAGTATTGGATCTACAGCTTACCAATGCTTCTTTTTGATATAGGATTAAAATTTTTTTAATTATTTCTGAAATTTTTTTAAACTTCTGAAGATCGTTTAAAATAATTCGATATTTTCCTAAAATGTTTGAAAAGTCTTTCAAAATAAGAAAAAATTGTCTTAAAATCTTCCAGGCTCTTTTTTTTACTTTTTTTGAAATCTTTAACATGTATATAAATTTTCTAAAATTATTCTTTTATAATGAAAAATAATTTAACATTTTTGCAGAAATTTTAACATAGATTTCATATCCTCTTGAAACCTTTAAAAATTCTTGAAAAGCTTCTACAGTTTTTGTTCGAAATCTTCAAAAACTGGTTGATTTTTTTTTAATCATCAAAGTTAAAAATTATTTTTTCAAAAACATCCTAATATCTCTCAAAACTTACTCAAATTTGTTTCTAAAATTTTGTAATCTTGCAAAATTGAAAAGTTTTGCTCTAAAATCCTCTTCATTCTTTTTCAAAATTTTAGGAATTTATTTGAAAGGTTTTGAAATCTTTTGAAAGTTTCTCTTAAAATTAATTTTTTGAATGAAAAATCATTCGAAATTTTGTCAGAGATTTAAAGAAAACACATATATTCTTTTGAAAACTCTCAAAATTCTGAATAAGCTTTTTTTTCAAAATTTCGAGTATGTTATGTAATCAAAGCTAAATACTGTAAAAACTTCGTTATATGTTAGTTTTCAGGTCAAAAATGTTGGTTTTTTAAATTAAATATGAAAAATAAGTTATCGCAGACTCTTCTTTTACAAGAACTTATCGAATTTTTAATTTTTTGACAAAATCGTTAGAAATGTTTTTCAGCAAAGTAAGTAATATTTCCTGGGATTTCGTTTTTTTTCATGACGAATAAAAGTTGGATCACCAAAAATGGGTCACCCTGATGAAGAATTTCCACTATTGTAGAAGATGGGATGGTTAAAATTGTAGAAATAACATTTTTAAAAAGAATTCAATTTTTCACATAAAAACCTCCATAGCGACCTCTAAATATATTTTGTTTTAATTTGGTAAAAATAGAAGATTTTTTGCTCGCCAGAGGAAAGAAGTTTTCACGGGGCACCCTGTTACGTACACTGTTTAAGTTTGCTGCAAAATTTTAATTAATAGCATCTATTTAGGGTAGGAGAATTTTATCAATAGTAATTTGGCACTGGAGTTATATTTCCATTTGGGGAAGTTATTTGAATTAGAATCGACAATTGCACTTTGGAATCGAAAGCGTAACAATGTTAAATTTAAAAAAAAATGTTTGACCGAGATGGGTCAAAAGAGTTAAATGTAATGTCACATTCAGGAAAGACATAATGGACCTTTTATGACTTTCGAATGAGTAGAAGGTGATTCACATTAATGTACGCTCTGCAGATTATTTAATTTGACGATTTAGTGAATTAATTAGCTTATTCAAGGCCAGAGGACTAACTATATGCGTCACTGAACATTAGGCAGAATTCAAGAAAAAAAATATTTAGCGGCCCCTAAGTCCATTTTTTATGAGGGAGCGTCCATTAATTATATACGGCTTTCTTGAGGGGAGAGAGTCCTGATAATCTTACGAATCCTCACTTCTAGGGATGGGGGGAAAAGAGTCATGTATTTCTTGCGCAAGTTTCCTCTGTATAATTATTTTTTTTTAAATATGCTAATTAACTCCTATTTTACCTGTTGAAATTACTTTTTTGAAGTGCAAATGCTTTTGGGACGGGAGTGAATTCTTGAAGCAAAACTTCTTTTGGGGCGGCAGTGAATTTAAAAAAAACGCACGACCACACGTACGACCGAGCAAGGTCTGGATCGAGTCTCCATTTTTTGCTGTGATTCGCAATTGCTCGAAACACTTCCCTTCGATATCCCCACTACAGCCACGCTGAAAATGTATATTTGCTCTCTCTCTCTCTCTATCTCTCTCGAAAAAATTCAAAATTAACCTATCAAAGTTTCACCTCTGCTGTGTGGCCCCACTGCCGCACACATTTTTTTGGTACCATTATATACATTATATCATATTTGTTATTTATTATATAATATTTCATATTGCATAAGTATAAATAATAAATAAATAAATATAGAGTTGACGAGATAATTGTTAAACCATTCTTGAAATCTGCTGTACACCTTCTATGAAATTTCGTGGAATTTCTGGAAATCTTTGCAATCCTTTGAAATTCTGTGAATTCTTGTGCAAACTTTATAAATCCCTTAAAATTTTTTAAATCATGTGTCATTTTTTGAAATCCTTTGAATTCGATGGATAACGTACATAATATCTTGAAAATCCTTTAAAACGATTAAGCTACCTGAATATCCTTGAGATCCGTGAAAATCACTTAAAATCTCTACAAATTAGTTAAAATCCTTGAAATTTCGTAAAGTATTGCAAACTCTTACGAGATTCCTTGAAATCTTTGGAATACTCTTAAAATTAACTTAAATCTATAAAAGCCGTGGAAATCTTTCTGAATCTCTTGAAATCCCTTACAATATATTAAAATACATTAAACTTCCTCGATTTATAATATTCAGAAATCCTTTAAAATTCGTGGATATACTTTGGAATCTTTTTAAATCTCTTAAAATCCCTTTAAAATCTATACAAATCTTTTGAAATTCTTTCACATTCCACAAAATCTTCGAAACCTTATTAAAATACCCTGATATCCTTCAAAATTCGTGAGAATACTTCGGTATCACATGGAGTTCTTCAAAATTCTTTCAAGTCCCGTGATTTATTTTGAAATCTCTTGAGGTCCCTTAAAACCCTTTAAAAACTGATAAAATTTTTGAAATCTTCAAAATACCTTATAATCATTTGAAATCTGTGGAAATCCTATATAATCTCCAAAAATCGGTTAAAATCTTTGAAATTTCGTGAAATATTTTGAAATTTTTCGAGTTCCCCTGAAATCCTAGAAATCCCTTTAAAATTAATTAAAATATTTAAAATCCGTGGATATACATTAGAATCGTTAAAGATCCCTTATAATCCTTTGAAATCCCGTGAAATCATTGAAACCCCTATATATCTTTAAAAATCCGTTAAAATCCTTTGCAAAAAATTTGCAAATCTTTTGAAATCCCTTGACATTTTTTAAAATCTTATGAAATATCTTTAAATGCCTTCAAATTTTCAAAATACCGTTAAAATCACCCGCTTTTCTTGAAAATTGTGAAAATACTTCGGTGTCACACAAAATTCTTTACAAACGTTTGAAATCCTGTGACATGTTTTGAAATATTTCGAAATCTCTTTGAAAAATCGTTCATAATTTCTTAGAATCCCTCAAAATCTCTCGGAATTTCTTTAAATCTTGTAAGGCCCTTTAAAAAATTAATAGTGTTACTAAAATTATTCTAGGTAGTTTCTTCAAACTCTTGAAATCTTTTCGAATCATTTGAAATCCTTCCCTAAAACTTCTGCAATACCTTAAAATCATTTAAAATTCCTTGAGATCTCATAAAATTCCTAAAAAGTTTTCGAAATCTCGTTCAATTCAATGAAAATGTTTCAATTCTTTGAAATACTTTTTCCTCATTTTTAACTACCCAGGCGGAAATATTATATATAGATTCTATATAGTGTGAAGTATTATATATAATATTCATTTATTTTCTACATTTTTTATATAAAACAAATGAATATTATATATAATACTTCACACTATATATAAACTATATATAATATTTCCGCCTGGGTACCTTGAAATCCCTTCAAATCTGTTGAAATAATTTCAAATCACTGAAAATCCTTCAAATATTTTGAAGTCCTTTTAAATCTCTTACGGTGAAAATAATTAATATATTTTTTTATATATTGAGTAAAAAATATAAAATCTTGCGTAAGAAGGGGAGGGGGTCAGAAAAATGTATTGGTTCACTGGATCCTTTTTTATGGAACACGTCCCCTGAACATTTGCCATGTTTTAAAAATAATAGTGCTAAGTGCTTACTAATGAATTTAGGGGCGCTGAGTACAGATATTTTTTTATTCTGTCAAAAATTTGAACGATTAATTTCACTAAGCAGAATGCATTGTATGGATGCGAATTTAAAATAATCTATTACCACGTTAATTAAAAAAAAACAACATTTCATTCTCAGAAACAAACTTGGCGAACCCTGAATATTTTTCTGAAATGACTGCCATTTTAGGAAATAACCAAGCCTCTTTTTGGACCAGCCTGATACTAATGAATTTCTTTCTTTTTTTAATCTTTCAAACCTCAATTTTTGCAAATAGTAATATTAATTTATTACGTATTTTTAAATAAATGTTATTCATAATATCTTCGAGCAATATATTAAAAATTTTGGTTAAAAAGTTTGACTACTTATATGTTTCTGTAAAATAAAAATGTTCTGTTTAAGTACAGGCAAAGTAACTACAGATATTACAATGCCCACAGCAGCATTATCCTCACGAGAAAATTTTGCAAAATATTTTGTACATTTTTGGGGTGATTGCTCTGCAAATTTTTTACCAAGGAAATCCAGTACATTGTCACTCACGCCCTTGTCCTCATTTCGTATTCGAAACTGCTCTTCGTGCGATTCTAAAGCGAGCGAAAGCGTGGAATCGGTTATTTGAGTTTTTCGACCTTGGGTGTATTTAAAGCACCAATAATATATAGATATATCAACGTATTTCAGCTGCATTTTTATCATTATTGTCTTTTGCAACTGATGCGATTTCGAATAATTTCAATATTTAAAATTAAATAATAAGTTGTTGACAAGTGCTCATTTTAATTAATTTTTAAAAATGTTTTATTTTATTTTTTTGAACAAAAACTTTACGCGCAAAAGCTCAGGGATTGAGTGATAAGTATGTTCCACTGAATTTGTAAAAAAAGCCCTCATCACGTAAATCAGCGTTGCTGTGATATCCCAATTTCGAAATTTCCTGATTTTCCCCTGAGCATTTTTTTACTTTGCCTGACCGTTCTAAATTTTTATTGTAGGTGTAAAAACAATTTCAATAATGTTAATGAAAGAAAAAATTTATTTCTAAATTTATTTTAAACACTTTTAGTGACAACAGTCATACAGAGTTTTATAATGGGTCATCCACAAATTACGTAAGACATAAAATACATTAATTTTCAATCAAATAGTTGAGTTCTCAACTCTAAAAGATAAATTTTTATCCAGAAATTGAAGAATTAAATTTGCAGTTGAAACTAATAATTTTCAACCATGAAAAAAGAAATTTTCAACGAAATACTTCAATTTTTAACAAAAACATTGAATCTGCGATAAAAATTGTATTCTCACCGAGAAGTGTAATAGTTGATTTTTCAACCAAGTTTTATTTTTAATTAGAAACAGAGTAATTAAACCAAAAAAGAATTTTTTTTGAAAACAAATGAATTTTCAACAAAAAAAAAAAATTTCCAAGAAAAAATGGAATAGTTACATTTTCAGTTTAAAAAATTAATTTGTAACTGAAAAAACGAATTTTCAACAAAATAGTTAAACTTTTAACCAAATAAATGAATTTTTAAATAAAATGATGAATATTCAATAACAAAAAAATGACTTTTTAAACAAATAGTTGAATTTTCAACTGAAAAGATGAATTTTCTACCAAACAAGACAAATTTTCAACAACAAAACAAGATATATTTTCATTCAGAAATAGAATAGTTAAATTTTCATTTGGAAAAATAAATTTTCAACCGAAAACGAACCAATATTCAGCCAAAGGAATGAATTTTCAAACGAAAATATAACAGTTGAAGTTTCAGTGAAAAAATTAGTTTTTAACTAGAAGAAATGAATGTTCAACTAAATTGTCAATTTTTCAGCCAAACAGATAATTTTTCAACCAAGAAGATTAATTTTGTATAAAAAAGATCATTTTTCACAAAAAATAGAATAGTTAAATTTTCAGTTAAATAAATTAATTTCAAACTAAACTGATGACCTTTAACAAAAAAAAATGTTAACCAAATAGTTGAATTTTCAACCAAACAGATAAATTTTCAACCAAACATGGACTATTTCAATTTTCAGTTTAAAAAAACTAATTCTGAAAAAGAAAAATAATTTTCAACGAAACAGTTAAATTCTGAACAAAGAAAAGAGATTTTTAACTTAAATATATTGAATCATCAACCACAGAAATGAATTTTAGCAACGCAGTTTCTCTTCCAAATAATTAGTTAAATTTTCCACCAAAGAAGATGACTTCTTAACGAAAAATATAATAGTTGATATTTCAACCTAAAATGATTTTAATTTTAAACTGAAAACACTTGAATTCAGGCAAAGAAGACAAATTTTCAACAAAATAGTTGAATCCTTAACTACAATGGATACATTTCCAAGGAAGAATGGAATAGTTACATTTTCAGTTAAAAAAATTAAGTTTGAACTAAAAGCACGAATTTTCAATCAAAAAGTTGAATTTTCAACCCTAAATATGAGTTTATTACCAAAAAAGACAAATTTTCAACAAAATACATGAATTTTCAACAACAAAAAAAGATATATTTTCAATCATAAATAGAATAGTTAAATTTTCAAATTTTTTTAAACGAAAATAGAACAGTTAAATTTTCAGTAAACAAATGAATGTTCAACCAGAAGAAATATATTTTTAACGAAATAGTTCAACTTTCAACCGAACAGACGAATTTTTAACCAAAAAAATTAATTTTCTATCAAAATAGATATATTTTTCACAAAAAATGGAATAGATAAATTGTCAGTCAAGCAGTTAAATTTTCAATAAAAAAGAATGACTTTTTAATAAAACTGTTGAATTTTCAACAAAATAATAAAATTAACTTCAACTTCAGTTTTTCGCATATTCTCTGTCTTTCGCTGAGTTTCTGAAATTTTCTTAATTGTAGGAACCCTGCGTAAACTTGAAAATTGTGGAAATAGATCATTTTAATTTTTGAATAATTATTTCTTTACCCACAGACTGATAGAGAGATTGTGGCATGCGACAATAAAATACATTTTGATAGATAGAGCTACTGTGTAAAATCCCTCAATTCTTTTTACTATAAAAAAAGGGGAAAAATGTAAAGTAAATAACTCAAAATGGACACATTGAAAATTGTAAAATTTTGAATTAACAAATCAAAATTCAACAATTTTGTATTTACTTGTACTACTGACGCAGTGCCATCACTTCTTATTTGAAAGCAATCATTTTGGAAGAAGAAACTAATAATTAAATAATTAAATTATCACAATTGTTATAATGGACATATTTATCAGATTATAAATTGAAAATATGCATTTAGGTATGAATATTTTATATTATTTATGTATCATTTTAATATTTACGAGTTTATGAATATTCCATGAACAGACATATCATTTTCATATACTAACCAGTAATTCATACCAGACTATTAATGGAATATCGATAAATCCGTCATCCGATTATCACTGCGAATTTAAACATTCGTTTCGAATGCCACGTGCATAAATTTCCACTTAGACACAATCGTTTATTAAAATCGACTGCAGTGGATTGTAGTGCTTCAAAAAACATACTAGTATGTTTTTGATCATCTCTTGATCCTCATTATAAAATGCATTATTCAAATTCATATTTATTCCATAGTATACATCCAAAGATTAAAACAATAAAAAACTTTTTGATATTAGATGTTTTTAAAATTTTTCGATTTAAGTTTCAAAGTAGGTACACATTAAAAACTTCTCCCAAAAGTTACGCTTCTCGCTTCTTTATTATGTGTCGTGAAAGCAAAAAGGAAGATTCTAAATTTTGTATTCACACCTGAGCCAGGAGTTAAGAGCTTCAGAGGTTTTTTTTTATCGAAATTTGTTCATCTTCAAACAGAAAAATATCATTGATCTGCTTGTTAGAGTGTAACTGGTACCCACGTTAGGATTATTTGAATGATCAAACGAATTTAATAAATTGAAAATCCTTAAGGGAGATATTTGAAATATTGGCTTTATTTCCTCCTGCGTTCCTTTTTGCCAATCGAGAATAATCCTTGGTTCGTTCGATCATCCGAAATACCTTGAGCCAACCGAGTTCTCTGTCGATTGAAAGAAAAGGGGCCACATTGCTCTGATTCCAATAGAAAATACCTCCAACGAATTCCTTTCTACTCCAAGAAAGGTTCTTATGTTCTTACTTTTTTTTAGTTTTTTTTACCTCAAAGTTGTCTGAATTTACTTCACCTGTCGGATCAAGTAATATATTTCCTGAGAATTTCAGGAATTTCAGAATTTAGAAAAATGCTAGTCACGTTGAGTTGCAACTTGACTGTGAAGTGCAATGTTTACAATTTAAAGAAAAGTTGTTGCATTTTTTGCGAATAGAACCTGTAAATAAAAGAGAGAACCGAAGTACGAGGTCTGTCCGGAAAGTATCCGACCTTGTTGTCTAACTTTGTATCTAGTTGTGCTATTGTCAAAAACAGGTATTTGCCATTCAGGGGGACCTCTGTGAGACCTTCTAAGTGATACAGACTGCGAATCTTTAGTCAACTAGTATAAGCAGTTGCGTAAACAAGTGATAGAGCCACGTACGCGTCGCATTTCAGGATGACGAAACGCACCCAACAAAGAGCGGGCATTCAATTTTGCTAAAAACTTGGCTATCCATGTTCAGAAACTATTTTTATAATTCGAAAAGTGTATGGTGATAAGTATATGAGCGCTACTCAAATTAAAGAGTGGTTTAGACGATTTAAAAGTGGTTACAACCTCGTTGTGACCCTCGCTCTGAAAGGACCGCAACTGCCAAAATACCTCAAAATGTGGAACGATTGCGAGTGTTATTTAATGGAATTCCTCGTTTAACAGTGAAAGAGGTAGAGGAAGACCTCGGGATTCAAAAAACTATTGTTTCGAAAATTGTTAGCCTATATTTGGAGATGAGTCTGGGTTATTGGCGACTGGGCCGTTCACTGAGAAAACGCACCTGCCCATTCATCGCAGCTTATTTAGCAATTTCTGGTGAAACACGGCCTTGCACAACTTCGGTAGCCTACATACAATCATAACCTGACTCCCTGTGCCTTCCGGCTGTTCTCCAAATTAAAGCATCCACTAAAAGGAAAACGATTTCAAGACATAGAGGAAATAAAACAGAATGCGACGAAGCAGCTGTTAGATGTTCTGGAAGGTGAATTTAAGGATTGCTTCCGAAAGTGTAAGGGTCGCTGGAAGAAGGTTGTGGCTCACAAAAGGGAGTACTTTGAAGAGGATATAATCACCATTGACCAAAATTAACTCTCACTCTTGGTACACCACAAGGATACTTTCCGGACAGACCTCATATTAGATTATTTAAAACAAAATCTTTAGGGCATGTAGTATTGTCTGACGCCTATTTGTCTTTTTTACGAAACATGAAAATTGTTCCTCGCTGGAGATAGATGTGCTCTTTTACGTTTTTTATCATTTCCCAAAATGACAGACTCATTCTCTGATTATTTGAAACATAAGTTGGGGAAATACTTTTTATTAATAAATTGGTAATAAAAATTTAACGTTCTTCTAACTTATCATTAAAATAATGACTGTATCAGTCTTCAATTTTAGAGAATAATGAAAGACATAAAGCTAAAGGGGCTCGTCTTTGCCTGTATAGTAAGGCAATATTTTATTTTGAAGAATTAGACCAATTTGATAACTTTTAATGTATCTTGACAGGGTGCTTTTGGACACCGATTTTGGACTTCAGATTTGAAAAGCTGTTGTGCAAGGGTTGTAAAAGAAAACTTAAAATAAAATTTTTGTTGTCCGGAAAAGTATCAAATTTGACCAAAACTGCGCGTGTAAACACTCTTACGGACACAGAAGGTAAATTTCAACATAAAATCATTGAAGTGTACCGTTTTTAGACTTCAGGTTTGAAAACATATTGTCCAAGGATGGTTAAAAAAACTTAAAATTAAATTTCCTACCGTACACTTTTCGGGAAGTCGAAAATTAAATTTGAATTTTTCTTTTAAATCCCTTGGGTAATATTTTTTGAAATCGTAAGTCTAAAAACGGTATACTTGTTTTGCTTTGTATTGAAATGTACAGTCTATGTCCCTGGCAGCATTGACAGAGGCAAATTTTGTCGAATTTCAATTTTGTTGAAAAATTTATTTTTGCGCTTGCATTATACGGAAAGTGATTTTTTAAACTTTGTTTTTTATTGCTACACAAATAAAAAATAAAAATTCTTCTTGGACTCCTGAAACTTCAGCCCAATTGTTTAATTAAGTAATTGTTTTGTAAATTTTATAAACTTCTATAAAAAATATTCATATTACTTAGTAAATTTATCTAATTAAAAAATTTTCAAATATTGTGTTTGATCTAATAAATAAACTTTACGGACTTTAGATCTTTACTGAGAATAAGTGAAAATTTTTATAAAATTAAAGGCTGTGTCTAGTCGTTCCGAAAAATTAGGGCGGTTGGACCAATATTATTTATGTGGCCAGTCACAGGGGTGCCTTCCCGCCACCACTAGACGTTGGAAAAGGGGTAGGTGTTTCGCCAACATTATTTCTATGGCCAATCACAGGGGTGCCTTCCCGCCCCACCCGAAAATTCGGGACGACTAGCCAAGCTTATGAAAAATACACTATAGTCATCCCGAATTTTGGGACGACGAGACACTGCGAAAATTAAAAAAACCTTCCCTTATGAATTGCAATTTCCAACATTAAAAAAAAAATCTTGTGAAAATAACCAGGATCGCAAGTTAAATATGAATTTATAAGAATTTTCGGTTGTTTGACCTGCAATTCTGATTCTTTTAAAGCTAGAATTTCGGTTATTTGAACCACAATTTTCTGGTTAATTTTTCTTTAAGCCGAAAACTCGGATAATTTTAACCAAAATTCTGATTAAAACATTTAGGCAAATAGACACAATTGTTTTCTGAACTATTTTTATTATATGTTGAAAATAGGGAATATATTTTAAGGAAAAATTTGGTTTTCTTATAGTGTAAAACAAAAGGCGGTCTGGGACGATGTAAACAAAAGGTTTTGTTGAAAGTCATTCAAGAATTCATGATTGAAATAAGACAAATGTTTTCTTCGGGCAACATAAAGATTTGGTTCATATAGAAGCAACAAAATTTTGTAGTCTTACAGATTTTTCATTCTTTCAACATACCTTTGCTGATCTAACAAACATTTAATTCTTCAACAAAGCAAATTTCTTTTGTTTCTTAGTTTGTTAAAAGAAACAAAATTGTGTTGGTACACGGAGAAAAAAATCGCACTGTTATAGTAGGCTGAGCTCTTGATATTACAGTACGGAACTTCATGTGCCAAATTGGCATGAATTTCTGCCAATATTGGCATCAGGTTAGACATTTTTAGCATTAAATGTCCTATACCATAAAAGAATCAAGTGCATGCCGTTATTGCTGTAGTCATATGCCCTCAGAGCAGTTGTGCCTTGCGGAAATAGCTCCAACTTTGCCTTGCTACGGTTGTAAGAAAACCCATCCTCTTAGGGTATGAGTAGTCTTGCAAAAGCGATGTGAAGTTAGGCCAGGCCTACCGGCGCTACGTTCGTAAGTAAGCGCGGCCTAATATCTCATTTGTAAGAGTACTCATACTCTAATAGGGTGAGTTCTTTACAAATATAGCAAGGTGAAGTTGGAGCTTTTTTCGCAAGGGATAAGCGCTTTAAAAGCATGAAGCTTTGTACTTTTTTAGGATAAAGGGTTTCCTGCTTAAAATGAATGAATTTTGTACCAGGATAGCAAGAATGAAACCTGCGACAAAAGCATGACTAGTGTTCTTACTATTATAGGCATATTTTTTTCTCCGTGTACAAGAGAAATTTGTATGCATTACAGCAATCATATGTTTCGATCAGAGGTTTGTCAAATCTCGAGTAGCAGCTGCGAGTAAACAAACAAATATCGCCTCTCCACAAATATTGAAATGCAATGAGGATGAAAGTACGAAACAGTAATACATCGCGATGACAGATTCTGAAATTTCCAACCCGATGAAAGCAGATGCTGAGGGAAACAAATCATACTTTTATATATATATACCTATAT
>CAKNYM010049725.1:0-17651 GCA_932195095.1 Andricus curvator
AGCTGAAAATTTATTTTTTATTTTGTTTAAAATTTAACTATTCAGTTGAAGATTCATAATTTTATTTGAAAATTCATCACTTTGGTTGAAAAGTTTAATTATTTAATTTTTTTGTGAAAAATTGATATTTTTAGTGGAAACTTCAAGTATTTTTTCAAAATTCATTTATTTTGCAATGTTTTGTTCTGTTGTGTTAAATGATGTTCAGAGTGAACGTCATGAATTAGAATAAATGTTTGCGTTTTACGGCAAATATGAATATGTTACTTTTAGTTAACCGGGAAAAACTGGGAAATAACCGGGAAATTTGAAATTGTCCGCCGAATCGCCACCCTGAAAATGTATGTGCTTGGGGAAGGAAAACCAGTTGTTGTGATGATTCCTGCATGTATTTGATACAATTTTGAACTATTGCACCTGTAAATATCACAATTTTTAATGTTTAAATTTAAAAATAATTCAATCTGTAACAGTTTTTAAATAGTTCAATCTATAAGTCCATTTCTGTCAATTATCGTGTTTTTCGCTGTATATGTTTTTTTTTTTTGAAATTATCAAATGTGTAAATTAATTTTTTATGATATTTTTATTTTTATGATATATATGTTTATGATCAGTTTAGAATCAAAGAAATTAATTTTCAGATCACAAAATAGACTTTTAGAGTAAAAGGTAAATTAATTCTTTGATTTTACTCTTTACAAATGAATTATTGATTTTAAATTCAAAAGAAGGAAGACTTTTCTTCACAAATGTCAATTCTGAATAATTCATAATATTTTTTGTACTTTAAAATTATTAAACAATAATTATAATAATAATATAATAATTATGTTGTAAAAAATTGATTTGCATATTTTATCATTTCAAATAAGCGCGCGATCAACATGCAGTGAGGCTGCTGGTGCGACGCATGCGCATTAAGACTTTAAAAAATTGGATTCTCTACAGTCAAATTGGTTATCTATTTTTATATTTCATGTTAAAATTATAAAACAAAGGAAATTTTATTTTTGCAACGACCCTACAGCACTTCTAATAATATATATTTGTACTTTTAAAAAGTGACATGTCGAAAAGTTTCTTGCATATAAATAAGCCTTTATGTTTACAAGCTTGTTACATAACCTGCAAATTACATCTATCAAGTCATTATATCTATTTTAATTACGGTAATATTTTGTACCTTCATTGTCTTCATGAAGTTATGTTCATCAGAGTTTGATTACATGTGTGCTTTCAGGTAAAAATTGTATTATTAATTAAACAAATTGTCGAAGTGGGCAAAGCGAAAAATAGGTTCTTTAGAAATAGGCTCATTTACAATTGGGATCCTTTAGAACCCCAACTGAGGTATCATTTAGAGCTCATTTATCGTTTTGGGTTCCTTTTCAGCAATTGGGGTTCATTTTTGTTGCAGCTCCTTTGGAACCAAAAATGGGTTCTAATGGAAACCCCAGTTTTTTCTGTGTATTCCACGGTTATCTGTACTGCTCCAACCAACCTAAGTGTTCTTCTAATTTGTCTCAGAATAGAAGGAAACAAATATTGCCAATATGCCTGTCTATATCAATGCAAAGGTTATTTTGAAGGAGATAGAAAAGTAGTAGTAATAATTTGATAGTACCTTGCAATTCAAACTGTATTGGCTGTCCTGCATTATTTTGCATTATAGTTTTCTTTATCTTTTGGAAGACCTTCTCGTCGCATAACACCCTGCACGTGGTTGAAATTTTTTCATAGCTTTCGAGTAGCTATGGAAACTATAGTAGCTATGAGAAGCAGTTTCTTAGGCCAATTTTAGAATGGAGGTATTTGTCCCCAAACCATTGTAATAGATAGAACATCTGTTTTAAACACGGTAATATTCCACCTGAGCCCAGCGAAAAATTGACCTGGCCTGTTGGGTTTAACTTCAACAGAATTAGTAATTCTACAAGAAATACTTCGCTCTGAAAATATCATTCATCCCCGCCATCATTAATATATAAGATTTCTAAATTATACAAAAGCTGAAAGATTCAAAATGATTTTATATAAAAAAATGTATTCAATTTTTTAAAAAGCTAAAAGCACAGAAAAAAGTGAATGGCTAAGTTTGCCATTTGGTCGTGCATCATTTTAACTCTGAACGCACTTTTTCTGGAATTCAATAAATATCACAACCTAAAATATCCACGTTTATTCTATTCTTTGCACATGTAATGTGAAATGGTAAAATCTACTCAATACCAGCAAAAATGCGTTCAGATTATAAATGATGCACGAACAAATGGCAAATTTAGAAATTCACTTTTTTACGTGAATAAACTTTTTTCTCTGAGTGTAATTTTATGAAATTACGATCTTTAAACCCGTAAAAGTACTTCCCTAATTGAAAAATACAAAACATTTCGTGTATCTCCCAAACGTTGCTCCAAAATCAAATTGTAAATCTTAAATTCTTCAGGAATAGAAAACAGTACATAATAACTCTCTTACCTTTGCAATTTCATCTTCAAAGTTACTAATATCTGAGGACAGGTAATCATCATAATAAATAATGAATAAAAATCACAATAATCACTGTTAATATAAACCGCACGATGTTTCGACAACGAGATGAGACGCACAACTGTTTGGTCTAGCACGTTAACACGAAAGATATTCATTGATGGTTACAAGGGATAACATTATTTTCCTTGTATTCTTGTAGTATGCTCTATACTTTTTAGAAAAGTTACTAAATAAATTTGAGTCTTTTTACCATTCAAAGTTTGATGAAGAAGACATATTTAAACAATATTTTCTTCTATCCGCTAGGTCAAAGTTTCCCAGGGAGCTTGGAATTATACGCCTACCTGCCAAACTAAAATTGCCATGCTGCGAGGCAATCTTTACAAGTAATACGTTACAGATATTGCATTTCATCGACTGGGAGTAATCTCTAAATTATGTATTACTTAAAGCTCCTGACATTTGAAATGCTCCTTTCCATTTTGAATTATTTTCTAGGCATTTTTTCGAAATTCTACACTAAATGAATACGACTTTATCCAACATGACGTTTAATAAAATGTAATAGAGACAACAAGAACAAAATCGTAGAGTGCATACAAAAATACTCCATAATTAATGTTACTTAAAGCTTTGAATTTAGTAATTTTTGAAAACCATAAATTTTACTATGCCAACAATACAATTCTTACCATTTATTTACAATTTACTGCTATTAGCATTTAAAAAATTGCTCTATTTTAAGAACATTTGAGATTTTTCCCATGCAGTAGAGGATTTATACCCAAGCTTCACTCACTTTTTACCCAATTCCAAAAACCCTGTTTTCTCCGTGTAATGTCGATGGATAACAAAGCTAACCAGAAAGCAATTACTCATCAGAGGGAGGATGACAGGCTGTTTCTTATTGCCATGTTAGAAGGATACATCAGCCAAACTCAAGTAGGGTCGAATCGGAAACAGACCCCAAATGATGTGACATCAGCTCCAGCCATGAGTGCGATTTCAGGCCCATCCAGAGCTATGGAGGCTAGCTCATCTCCCACACTCATCTCTCATGGCCAGTCGATGGCTGATGAAGCTGTTGGAATTCTCTCAGAGGATTTACATGATGCTCAACCACAAGGTAGGAATGAGAGTAACATTTTAGCCACCTTTATAATAAAAATAGACGAATGTGACCAATATGTGAGAAAATTCGACACAAATGGGCGAAAATTAACTTTTAAACTTGTACCTCCTGGGGAGAATAATCCTGTTCTTTGGTTAGAATTAGCCTTTTTAGAGTTATATAATTATATAGTTTCCTTAGTGTAAGGAAACAGATTTAGTGGGCATTGTGTTTGGATCGGATGGGTTTAGCAAAGGAGTTGCCTGGAAAGCCTTTTTACCCCTTAAAGATCTGCATTTCGAAGACTTGTGGAAATTAGTAGAATCAGTAGTTCAAAGTGCCATAAGTTTTAATATTGATGACACCTTTGTAGTAGAGATTACGCGGGTAAGCGTAATAGCAGGAAAAGGCCGTGTGAAGCTAGCAAGCGAAGTTTTAAGAAAATCAGTTTATACTATAGCTAACAAGAATAACACATGTCTACCGAAGGCTATCGTAGTAGCGATTGCGAACGCAAATCGTCAGTCTGATCCAAATAGTAATAATGTTAAAAAAGAGTATAGAAGTATAAGCGATAGGGATAAGCTCAAAGCACAAATCAAGGCAGCTGAAAAGCTAACTCGAGATGCTGGTGTGATAATACCAGACATTGGATGTGGCCTGTCTGAGTTAATTGCATATCAAAAATATTTGGCAAAAGCTCAGATTGCAATAACTGTTTTTAATTTTGAAGATTTCGGGAAAGGGAGAGATAAGGCTATTTACGAGGGTAGTTCGGAAATGACAAATACAGGTAGTGAGATCAAGCAAAATATTTATTTACTTTATGAAGGTCATCCAAATTTTCATTATAGTGCTATACTAAATTTAATTAGGGCTGGCGCAGCACAGAAGTTTTGTATACTGTGTAATAAGGCTTACTTTAGACAAACTGATCACAGGTGCACAATGAAATGTGACGCTTGTTTTAGTTCCCCATCATGTAAAGTAAATGCTGACATGAATAAAAAAAATGATAATATGAAATTTGGGGATTGTCGACGGTATTTTTATGGAGTCGATTGTTTCGGGAAACATTAACTTTCTAATTCACACTCTAAAGGTCAAAGTATTTGCTCAGTATTGAAAATCTGCAATGGTTGTTCAAAGTTACTTAACTCTGAGAAAACCAAGAAAGGGGAGATAACTAAAGGTGGCTTCTCTGATTGCGCAACGTGTAAGAAACTTTGTCCAATCAATCTTTTTTGTTCTTTGACACCCCTAGAAATTAAAAAAGATAAAAGAGGACAGCCAAAAACTAAGAAAGTGGCTTACATTTTCTATGACTTCGAGGCACAGCAATGTGAAGAAGTCAAAGGTGACGAATCAACAAATATTCACAAACCTAATTTGTGTGTAGCACAGCAAGGTTGTGAAGATTGTATGAACGATCCGGATCTGAACGTAAAATGTCAATGGTGTGGTATGCGCCAGTATATTTTTGATAAGGATCCTGTGGCTCAGTTCACTGAGTTCGCCATTCGTGATTTGAAGCATTTTGATGAGACCGTTTGCATAGCACATAATGCGAAAGGTTTGGATGCGCAATTCATTCTTAGAGAACTCATTAAGAATAGAGGTACTAATGATCCGCCAGAGCTTATTTTAAATGGTACTAGCGCAATTTTGCTAAAAGTAAAAAAAACACGATTTATTGATAGCCTTAATTATCTACATATGCCGTTAAGTGGTATGCCGGCAGCCTTCGGTTTAGAAGAGTCAATGAAAGGTACATTTTCGCACCTCTTCAATACACCGCAGAATGAGCTATATGTAGATAAATTACCGGCTAAACATTTTTACTCCCCAGATACGATGTCCTTAGAGGTTCGTAAAGATTTTGACAAGTAGTATGAAGAATTAAATAAAACTAATTACATTTTTAATTTTAAAAATGAAATTAGAACGTACTGTACAAATGACGTTGATATTCTTCGTACTGCTTGTCTAGATTTCCGAGAATTATTCATCAAGGTAACTAATGTTGATCCGTTTGTCGAAAGTGTCACCATTGCATCAGCTTGCTCAGTAGTTTTTAGGAAAAATTATTTAAAGTCCGACGTAATTGGTGTCCTACCAACTGGGGGTTATAGGTTAGCAAATAAACAGTCGAAAAAGGCTATCGAATGGCTTTTGTCTGTAGAGCGTGAATTAGACTTGGAAATCATTCATGCTGGCCGAACTCTAGAATACCGACTACCTGAAGGTGTATTAGTTGATGGCTATTATGAGGATACGCTTAGAAATAAAAAAACTGTTTATCAGTTTCACGGTTGTTACTGGTACGGTTGTCCACGGTGTAATCAAACTAATCGTCATAAAAGAACAGGTTTCGGTAAAAATTCTGAAAGCATGAGTGATCGTTTTCAGCGTACACGAGCCCAAACTGAACGACTTCGAGAAAAGGGTTACGAAGTAGTTGAGATGTGGGAGTGTGACTTTGATAGGTTAAAATCCAGAGATCCTGAATTAAGAGAGTTCTTAAAAGACCATCCTCTTCTAATGCACGGTGCTCTTAATCCTCGCGATGCTTTCTACGGGGGAAGAACAGGAAATACATTTTCCTATTATAAGGCAAGACACAATATAAAAATCTCTTATCTGGATGTTTGCTCCTTATATCCATTTATATCAAAATATGGAAAATTCCCCATAGGTCACACAAAAGTTTATATTGGTGATGAGTGTAAGGAATTAACTGCGCCAGATAATGATTTAACTAATGTCGAGGGTCTCATCAAATGTAGGGTATTACCACCTACTAATAGTTATCTGCCTGTTCTTCCTGTTCGTATGCACGGTAAACTGATGTTACCTTTGTGCAGAACTTGCTGTGAATTGCAGTTACAGCAAGATTGTCCACATGTCGATAGTATCAGTGAGAAAGAAATAGGGGGGACATGGGTTTCTGATGAACTAAAAGTGGCTGTCGAAAATGGGTACAAAATCACATTGATTTTTGAGATTTGGCAATATGAGACAACTCAGTATGACCCGACCTCAAAAATCGGTGGTCTCTTTGTACAATATATGAATAGATTTTTTAAGCTTAAACATGAAGCCAGCGGATATCCTTCTAATTGTACCACCGAGGAGAGTAAAAAAGCATATGTGAAAAAAATTTTCGATTTAGAGGGCATTCAGCTCGATCCGGAAAACATAACAAAAAATCCTGGTTTACGATCACTGGCTAAGCTCTGTTTAAATTCTTTCTGGGGTAAATTCGCACAATGTCAAAATATGCCAAAAACCGAAATATTAGATACCCGAAAAGCTTTAATTGATATTATTGAAAGTCCAGATAAAGTTCTTACCAATATCTTACCAGTAGACCAGGAAAATATTTATGCATCTTGGATGTATAAAGACGAAGCTGTAGCCCCATCACCTATTACTAATGTAGTTATAGCCGCATATACAACATCGCAGGCCCGTTTAAATTGTATGGTTATTTGAAAAAACTGGATCGCCGTGTTCTCCATTTTGATACGGATTCTGTCATTTTTGCTAGTAAAAACGAGGCAGGTGAATATTACCCAGCTACAGGATGTTTGCTAGGGGATCTGACAGATGAGCTCGAAGTTTATGGTTTGGGAAGTTATATTGAAACTTTTGTCTCGGGTGGACCTAAATTTTATGCCTTTAAAGTACGGTCACCTGATGGTAAGCAGCAACATGTTTGCAAAGTGAAAGGCATTACTCTAAATTATAAAAACTCTCAAATAATAAACTTCGACTCTATATGCGATCTTGTGGTTAATAAGGCTCCCCCGATTACTTTAAATTATCGAGCCATTCGTAGAACTGAATATCACCATGTAGTCACCAAAAATGAACATAAAACCTGTAAACCTGTTTACACTAAAAGAAGGCTAATTGATAATCATGATTCTCTCCCCTTTAGTTACATACAGTATAGATAGGTCAATAACAGATAACCCCTCAGTAATTTATTTATTTATAACGTCTAAAGGCTAATTGAATTATCTCTCGTTCCTACGCTTTGTATGAAAACTATCTCAGCGTTGAATGAAAAATGTGAAGGTACACTTGTTTCACTTAATTTTAATTACATAAAATTTATGTATTTTGATAATAAGAACATTTACTCTTTGTGCTTTCAGAAATGATCTTTCAATCATTTGGAGATCCTATAATGCGCTGTGACCAGAGTGTATTAGAGGATACAATGTTCTGCTGCAGCCAAACAGCTCTGGATATCACACCGGAAAAAATCATGGCGAGTCATGAATATGATGACTACATGTACATAGGGTCAGAAAACTACACTTTCAGTGATCGTACACTTTTATAATTTAAAGAATTAATAAAAAACCTTTTTCAATGATTAATTTATTTCAAAATAGTTGTTCAATTATTTATTGAAAAATTATGAATATCCTGATCAATGCACAATCATTATTATTATGTACAATCATGAAGAAGAATAATTAAATAAAAAAATGTATGTTCATAATATGAATAGTCTAATTTCATTCATTGTCTATTATATATTTCACCCGTATCCTGAATAAAGCCAAAAAACTATTTTCGGCGAGGGGGTGGACGACAACGACCGCGGCGGGGCGGTAGGAAACACGCCTTTATAAGCTGAATTTTAGGCGTGTGGAAAGGCACGTCAAATAAGCTCATGAAGGACGTGCTGGGTCAGGGGTATTAGCTCAAAACCCTGACATCGCGGGAAATTAGCTAATTGAAAAAGGAAATAAACAAGACACTAATAACTTTTTTCAAATAGCAATATGCGAATTGCAAAAAAAAAAATACTTGAAACATGAGTACAAGCGCTAACTAAGATTCATTCTAGCGGTATAAATATTCATCAATATATATATAAATTACAAGGTTTGACTGACGATGTATCACTATTCAACATGGGCACGCGCTGGAAGCATCCGTTTACGTCACTAATATGTGGTCCAACAGGTTCTGGTAAAACATTCTTTGTGAAAAAGTTTCTTCGAAATCTCAACGGAATGTGTGATACACAAATTGACCGAATAATTTTCTATTATTCAGAGTGGCAAACGGCTTATAAAGAATATGGAAAAGAGATAGAGTTTCGTGAAGAATTACCACAATCTTCTGATTATTCAAATGATCCAAGGCCTAAACTTATAATTCTTGACGATTTAATGAGAGAATCTTCGAGTCATACAATTGTAGATCTTTTTACAAAAGGAAGTCATCATACAAGTTTGAGTGTAATTTTCATTTCTCAAAATCTTCTTCATCAAGGGCATGGTCAAAGAGATATTTCTTTAAATGCAAACTATATTGTCACGTTTAAGAATCCTCGAGATCGGGCTCAAATTCAACATCTTGCGCGCCAGATTTGTCCTGAAGACCCACGGTTTATACAAGAAGCCTATCACGATGCAACTTCTCAACCACATGGCTATTTACTTCCAGACTTAAAACAATCAACTGCTGACAATTGTCGCTATCGCACAAGTATATTTCCGGACGATACTCATCAGTACGTTTACATACCAGTGAAGGGTATAAAGGGGAGAAACAGTGATTGTCAAGTTCCAGTTACACATTTGTGATGACGTCGAAAGGTTGCAAGTCAATAGGCAAGAAGAATGCCATAGTTTTACATGCCCTTTGTCATCTAAATCCGGATCTACGACAGGCAATACTAAAAACATCTGATGTCAAACTCATAAAGTGTATTTGTGAGTGTGCCTTAAATATCTTGTTGGGAAATGTTCCTCTTAAAGATAATCAGAAGCTAAAATTGAAAAAACATAGAAAGACACTACGAAAGTTAGTTGAAACTCGCGGTACATGGAAAAGCAAGAAAAAATTTATTGTTTAAAAAGGTGGATTTCTGCCTCTCCTACTTGGACCAATCATCGGTGGTTTGCTCTCCAATTTGTTTAAATCTTCCTCGTAGAGCTTTCAATAATATGGAGCATGCAATAAAAATGGTACTGATTCCCAGCGAGCAAGTGGACAAAATCAATCAACAAATGCAGACGATACATCAGACATCATTGCATAACAATAATAATAATGATTCACCGATTATACCATCGATACCTGGTGCAACTACACAGACTGCTGGAAGCAATCTTGGTAGATTAGATTCTGAAATGAGTCGAATCTTATTTTCGCCTTTTCCGTACGATGAACGTGAAAGGTGGAAAGACTACAGTCAAGTGCTGAAAAAATTTATCTTTTTTGTCGATAAAAATAGGAAATTAACTGCTGAGAAAATGGATTATTCTAAAAATACAGATGATGATTCCCATGGGTTAATGCCTATAAAGGATATTATAGCTAATGTACCTAAATCTTTTCCATCTAAAAGTACGTTATTGCTCAATAACCTAACAAAACCTGACTTTGCCGACAGAATAAGATGGGATAAATATGGCTCAGTTATCATTGACGGAAAACGAATTGAACATTCAAACATTACAGATCTCGTTAATGATACATTGAGGTATAGAAAAAGTGCTAACCCTCCAGGAAGAAGTCACTTTGCCCGTATACTTCAAGAGCTTGGCACACCGCGAGAGCTCGTGAAAAATCATGAATATTGGACTCAAGCTAAGCAGATACAGCGCGACATCAACTACACCAGAGACTCGATAGATGAACAATCTCGGGGGTTGCCTGAAAATAGCCTTGTTCATATAACGCGTACAGCGAAACGTAAACAGGCAGGGCCGCCTGAACCGTTTCCATAATATGGCGCAATCTACTTGACTGAGTAGTATAGACTATAGTGCATGTGTCCCTTCAGAGGCGGAGTCGCAACCGTCTCTCGCCCTGCCCCCTGAGAAACTGCGGGGACCAGCAATTCTAGGAATTCATATAACGCGTCCAATCGCGCGTTCAAATAGCGAGTCTCTGGTGTACCGATTAAACCAGGAATCACTTATAACAGATGATGAAACTACTGAGGATGAGGCAAGGATAAATAAAACTCTTACAACTCCTAATAATTCAATTCGTGAGAGGAGTCGCAGTAGAATTAGAAGAACTAACCGTCGAGAGAAGGTACAATCTGGTTCAGGAATGCTAACCAAGTGGCAATCTTTTATCCTAGAATGAAGCTACTTGAAGAAATATACTACAATCCAGGTCATCCTGCTTCCTACAGCGGAGCAGAAAAATTAACTCGTGCTGCACGTGGTAAAGTATCACGCACACAAGTACTTGATTGGCTGAAATCTCAGGACGCATTCACTTTACACAGGACTATTCGACAAAAATTTCAAAGAGCTCATTACACAGTTTCCAATTTTTATGAGGTTTGGGAATGTGATTTAATTGACATGCAAAGTGTTTCTACTTATAACGATAATTACCGCTATCTCTTAGTAGTAATTGATATCTTGAGTAAATTCGCCTGGGTTGAGACACTTCGAAATAAAACAGCACTGGAAGTTAAAAATGCTTTTGAATGAATTTTACAAAAAAGTAATCATCGTACTCCTTTCTGTTCACAATCAGACAAAGGAAAGGAATTCATAGGAGCTTCTTTTCAAAAATATCTGACTGATAATGGGATAAAATTCCGCGTAACGCGGGATCCTAACGTTAAAGCAGCCGTAGTCGAACGTTTCAACCAAACACTCAAGGAACGTATGTGGAGGTATTTTACACACAAAAATACTCGACGATATATTGATGTTTTACAACAAATTGTGAGTGCTTACAATAATGCTAGACATTCTAGTATTAGAATGACACCATCTGAAGTTAATTTATCGAATGCAGCCAAAGCTCGAGCAAATATTCAGCGTCGTTTTTGTAAAGAAAAAAAGTCCAAAAGAAAGCCTAAATACAGTGTTCACGACAATGTCAGAATCAGTCGTGAGAAGGGTGTCTTTGAGAAAGGTTATCAGTCTGGCAGGAGTGAGGAATTGTTTGTTGTAAGGAGGGTCATTACAGGAAGAAGTCAAGCACCTTACATGTATGAGTTGAAAGATTTAGCTGGAGAAGAAATAGAAGGTGTTTTTTACGAACAAGAATTGACTGGTGTCAAAAATAAAAACATTGAGGAGGACGAATTTCAAATTGAAAAAATATTACAGACTAAAGGCAAGAGAAACAATAAACAATTTCTTGTCAAGTGGGTAGGTTATCCTGACAAATTTAATTCGTGGATTCCAGCCTCAAATTTAAAAAACTTGTAAAAATGAGTATCGATCAATTTTACCTTATTTTACTAAGCAATAGTAGTATGAAATATTTTCCCGAGAATACCACTTCCAATTTCATAACACAACTGCCACATGAGATTCGTCTACAAGGACAGTGGGTCGTAGCACTCACAGAAATACAACTTCCTCGTACATTTCTTCATGTGAGAAAAGATGATTCATTTGAAAATCGTATTGTCCTTATGAACAGTGGGGCTGCATGATATGAATATCCACAATATGATGGTAATAGTAAAAATAGAAAATCTATTGAGAAAGGTATCGACCTTCTTCAAAATATAACGTACCTATTAGTATGAGAATTGATGAAATGACTGCTGAAAATATGGGTGATAACTTAGAAGATGCAATAGATCTTATTGCTCTGAGAGAAAAGAAGAAGGATGAAGGAATGTCTCTTATGTGGAAAAAACCTCTTGTTAATTTCTTTCAAGCTGGTCTGTATGCAAATATTGTGTCTCTTTTAAATAATCTAAACAGTCTTCCAATATTAAGTCAGCATATTAAATTTAAATATGACAAATTGAAAAGTAGTTACGTAAGTATACAAAAACAGTGTGAAAAACTATGTCTGACTGATCACCATTTTTTGGTACCTAGTGATAAATTATCACGTATTCTGGGATTTGCTCCACATAATCTAATTCCAATTCAAACTAAAGACTACATTGCTAGACACCCACCTAGTCTATCAAGTGCTCTTCCGGATAAATTATTTATTTACTGCAATATTTGTGAACCACGTGTTACGGGAGATGTAAAAGCACCACTTTTACGTATAGTTTCTTTAGATACAACAGATTACAATATTGGTACAACACAAGTCACACATTTTTCATCACCCAACTACATACCAGTTCTTAGTACAGGTTTTCCTACGATTGAAATTGATATAAGAGATCACATTGGTTTGCCAATACCATTCGAGTACGGTACGCTGACAGCTACACTTCACTTTAAGCGTATTGACTAGATAAGAGAAAAATAATGGCTCATTACATAGATACATTACATAGATACATACATATCATACTCCTCACAAGTAGGTGGAAGAGGTATACCACAAATATACATTGGAGCTCCATATCAGAAGGGGCATGGAATTGGTAGGTTTCTCGGAGGTTTATTTCGACGTGTTCTCCCTTTCTTAACTAACGGTGCTCGAGTCATCGGAAAAGAAGCTCTTCGAACAGGTATGAATGTTATGTGCAATGAACAAAATGGAACATATCATGAATGGTTCGGGTTATAAACATAGAAGGAAGAAGCAAGTGGTTCAGTCTATTTCTAATCGTGGTACACTTTACCTCGTGAAAGCAAATAGAGTGAAAAAGAGAAAAAAAGCTCAGGTCGAAAAATCAAAAAGCGTGTTACGATAAAGAGAAAAAAGGCTACTAAAAATAATAAAAATACAAAAACTAGTAATCGTACAATTAAAGATATTTTCGGAAGTAAATAAGAGAAATAATGTCGTTTCTTCATTCTCATTCCTGTGAGTGCTTGAAGTGAGAGCTAGATCTTTTCTCACTACCTCCAACACAGACATCTATAGAAAGCTCGCAATGGGTTCATTACAAACCCGTTTCTTCACTCACTGATGACGCCCCCATAGAGTTTGTTGTTCCTGGTTATGGTGTTGAGTACCTTGACTTAGCACACACTATGCTCAGGCTTCGAGTGAAATTAGTAACTCCTGCAAGAGTAGCCGCAAATAGAGTCCAGCTAGATAAAGTAGGGCCAGTAAACAATTTCATGCATTCGCTCTTCAATCAGGTAGACGTATATTTCAATCAAAAAGTAGTATCTCCTCCTAGTAACTCTTATGCATGTCGAGCATACATCGAGACTTTACTTAACTACGGTCCAGCTGCCAAAGACAGTCACCTTACATCATCTCTGTGGTATAATGATACTGCTGGAAAAATGGATGATTTCGATGCTAATGAGGGTTTAAAATCTCAACAGAAATATTTTGGTGCTGATAAATCTATTGATCTTATAGGCCATTTACACTGTGACGTTTTTAATCAAGATAAATTCCTTATCAATGGTGTGGAATTACGACTTCGGCTAGTTCGCTCAAAGGACACTTTCTGTCTGATGGATGCTACAAACAGCTGTCACGTGCGTATTGAAGAGGCCTCGCTACTTGCTCGCAGAGCAAAAATTAATCCTGGCGTTCTTCTTGCACACGCTAAAGCTCTATCTTAGGGTACTGCAACATATCCTATCACACGTGTTGGAGTTAAAGCCTTAACGATACACTCGGGTGTACACGCTGAAACTCTTGACAATGATATTCTTGGTCAATCACCAAAAAGAATAATAATAGGATTTGTGGAGGATACTGCATATAATGGTAATGGAAACAAAAACCCCTTCAATTTCCAAAATTTTAAAATCAATCTTCTATCACTTTATCTCGATGGTACCCAGATACCTTCGAAACCTCTACAACCGACATTCAACACTAAAGGACTCTATGTCGATGCGTATAACACATTATTTACTGGAAGTGGTATTCATTTTCTGAATGAGGGTGATAGTATTGGCCGACAGCAATATCCAAACGGTAATTGTTTATTTGCATTTGATCTTACACCTGATCTGTCCGCAAATTGCTATTCTCATTGGAATCTCGTAAAACATGGGAGTCTCAGAATTGAAGTACGATTTGAAGAGGCACTTGCTAACACAATTAATTGTCTAGTATACGCAGAGTATGATAATGTTTTGGAAATAGACTACTTCTAGACAAGTAATAGCAGATTTCATTGCTTAGTTGAAGTGATGGTACTTTCTATTTAGGGAAAAACCTCCTCATGGAATACCTCAGCCTCTACTTTTTCGTCGCGGTAGAAAACTCTAGTGCCATATAGCGTATTAAAAATAATCATGGTTGACTACGTGATCGATATACAAGGGTTTCGTGATGATTCTGGTCGTTTTATACCTAAAGAAGTAGCTTTAGTTACTCTAGATCGCCACTGTATAACTCATTGGATTACCTCTCCACCTTATGCTTTTACCGATCTCACAAGCCCATCTCAAAGACAAAATAATTGGCTCAGTTGTAAACATCATGGAATTAAATGGTTTGAAGGAGATGTTTCAATGAATTTTCTCCATGCTAATCTTCGTGACGTTGCCCGAACTGCTAGACTAATATACACTCGAGGACATGAGAAGGCTCTTTTGCTGCATAAGATTACAAGTAGACGCATCACAAACCTGGAGGAACTAAGCTGCCCATCGTTTGAAAGGTTGGACTTCTTGGATGAGTTTTGCTTTCATCATGGGGTAAAAAAAGACGCAAAATTCGTGTGTGCTCTTAATAATGTTCTGAGACTGAAGAAATGGATCGAGAAGGAACGACTAGATGGAGTGCTTTCTTACTCATACAATAAAACATCAGTCTACAGTACACATCCAGCCATATCATCTACAACCGTAGGAGATAACCTTTCATATACATCAGAAGATTTATGGGAGGATACTGTAGAATTGTCTACACAATCAAATCTGATATCTTCAAAGAAGTATGAACAGTCTCCAGATACTGCAAGTGCTCTGTCTCACAGAAGCAAGGACAGTAGGTGTATTTCCTGCCGATCAGATTCCCAAGCGGTGGACAAAACCAGCTGCAATTGTTGCTAATACGGATGGACATAAACAGCCTGGTACCCATTGGGTCGCCATGTACGTCGGAAACAACGGACGAGCTACCTACTTTGACAGTTACGGGCTACCGCCTCTTGTACCTGAACATCTTCTTTGTTTACGGGAGAATTGTTCCTTCTACAGATGGAATACAACAAGACTACAAAGTGCGACTTCGGATGTGTGTGGCCAATACTGTATTATGTTTCTTCATTGCATGTGTCATAATTATTCTTTGTCTGATTTTACTAATTTCTTTACGAATAATCTAGAAGAAAATGATAATATCGTCCGTAAATTTAAAAAAAACTGCTAAAGAGAAATAAATGGAAGAAAAACTCTTCTTCAAAGAGAAACCGACGATTAAGTGGTGGTAAATATTGTAAACAAAATAGTCCCCTTGTATCATGTACACAGACAGCATCATCGAAATTAGCCACACTTTTCTTACTATAAAATATACGTCGAATGTTATGATTATTATGTGTATTCTATTTTTCTTGTCAAAATATTTCAATCAATAAATGTAACTAAATTAACATGTATAATGTTATGTTTTTATTTAAAAGGTCCTAACTCCTCTAGTGTATAAGTAGCATTTAAGTACAACACTGAATAGTTTAAATTATATATTTTCATCATAAAAAGCATAATTTGATGATAGACGTAACCGTTAGAGCAAGTTAATTAAGACCATATAGCGTGAAGGGCGTAAGATGCTTATAGTCATCACACAAACCCACGAATTTTCTTCATACAAGCAAGTGATGTATTTTTTTGGGTCCACTCTTCAGCGGTATGTGGCTAGTTTAGGTGAAAAGGAAAGTACGTAACCATCAGAGCGAGATAATTAAGGGCATATAAAGTGAAGGGCGTCAACTCTTCATAGACACACTACCTACGCGCGAGGGGGGTCGGCGCCATAGTGCGGTAAGGGGGGTAAGGAGTAGTGGAAGGGGTGTCTGGTCGAAGTTATGCCTTACTACTCCTGTGCATCCTCCATCCAGTTTAAGTAATCATGTCCTAGTTCTTTTAGATCATCCCTTACATTTTTCTCCTATCTGTTTCTCGGTCTGCCTAGAGGTCTCTTACCAATCGGTTTCCCTCTTAAAACTTGCGCCACTGTTCTTACATTGCCCATTCTTGCTACATGCCCGCCCATCTTAATTTACGCGCTTTCATTACTCTATTAATATTTGCTGACCCATAGAGAGCGTGCAGCTCATCATTATGCAGTTTTCTCCATTCACCAGTCTCTTCGTCCCTCTTTGGACCATAGATTTTTCTAAGTACTTTATTTACAAAAACTCTAAACCTATTCTCCTCTCCTTTCGTCAGCACCAACGTTTCACACCCGTACATGACGACCGGCATTATTATTGTTTTGTAAACTCTTACTTTGATGTTTCTAGATAGCAATCGCGATTTTAGTAGTATGTTTGCTGCATAATAGCACCCATTGCCAGCGTGCAGCCGCGTGTTGATTTCCGTTTTAATATTATTTTTGCTAGTTATAATAGGCCCGAGGTATTTAAATACGTTAAGCCTTTCGAATGTCATATTACCGGCCATTAGATCCCCGCCTACATTACTTTGTTCGGATCTGACGACGGTCATATATTTGTCTTCGATTCGCTAACTTCCAAACCAATATCTTTGGCTTTTGTGATCAAGATTTCTGCATTTTTAGCTATGGTTTCTTTATCATCCCCTAGTAAGTCGAGATCATCCGCATACCCAAAAATTTGTATTATCCCTTTGAGGGTAGTCACTTGTTCAGAAACTACAGAGCAACAAAGTTCCCTGTAGGTGTGACGCCGCGCGTAGTGTAAGTGCCGCTTTCGCTGGGACGCCGCCAACTTCACTGGCTCCAATTAGGCTAGCCAACGAAGCTCTGAAATAACATTTTGAAGGCTGCATCAGAAATGGATGCATTTTTGCATACACCGTATTTTTAGGGTGAGAAACCCGAATCTCCGAAATGAGAGATTGTTTGAAACGGCGATATATATAGATATAGTGAGCGTGCTACTCTCGCGGACTGATGCGAGAGAGAGAGCGAAAGCGCACGAGCATCAGTCGGCGAGAGTAGTACGCGCATCAGTCGGCGAGAGTATTACGCGCACTATATATATATATAT
>CAKNYM010049725.1:18051-53456 GCA_932195095.1 Andricus curvator
TATATATATCGCCGTTTCAAACAATCTCTCGTTTTTAGAGATTTTACACTTACAAAAATGTATTTGACAATCGTTATCTATGTAGAATGACCTCTTCGACAACGTGGTCGCATTATTTTTTCGTTACGATCAGTAGTTCCTGCGAAAAAAGCGGAAAACATCGGAAAATCAATTTTCGGCGAGAGAAAAGCATTGTAACTGAAAATTAATTTCAGATTCGGGTTTCTCACCCCAAAAATAGGGTTTATGCAAAAATGCATCCATTTCTGATGCAGCCTTGAAAATGTTATTTCAGGGCTTCATTGACCGGACTACAATCGGCTTTATCCACTATGAACATTTAAAACCAATTGTTATTAATTTTTAAAATTGGAAAATGTTTGGTAAGCTTAAAAACTTCAGAACTTCTTTAGAATTTTTTCATAAATTATTCTTATTCTGTGAGAGTTAAGTTTGAAAGCAGCTGTTGCTGCAGATATTCTGCAATTAAAAAAAAATGAAAATTCCTACAGCTGTGCTTTTTCAACAACCCGCAAAACCCACCCCTAGTTCTTTTCACGAAACATTTCCGAAGTTACTCCATGTAAAACAGCCGATACATTTTTTAATTGAAAAAGTAACAAAATTCACATGCAGAAAAGTCCAGATTAAGTTTCCAACCCCATGATAATATTAAACAACCCCAAAAATATACCCCTGGTACTTTTCACGAAACAGTTCAGAAGTTACTCCATGTGAAACAGCCAATACATGTTTAAATTGAAAATATTCACAAAATTCACATTCAGAAAAATCCAGATTATGTTCCTAACCCAAAATAATATTAAGCAGCCCCAAAAATCCACCCCCGGTACTTTTCATGAAACAGTTCAGAAGAGACTACCTTCAAAACAGCCAATACATTTTTTAATTGACAAAAATTACAAAATTTACATTCAGCCAAATTCAGATTATGTTGCCAACTCCATCATGATATTAAGCAGCCCCCAAAAGACAGCCCTAGTACTTTTCACGAAACAGTTCAGAAGTTACTCCATGTAAAACAGCCAATAATATTAAGCACCCCCTACAATCCACCCCTAGTACTTTTCACGAAACAGTTTAGAAGTTACTCCATGTAAAACAGCCAATAAATTTTTTAATTGAAAATAATCACAAAATTCACATTCAGAAAAATCCAGATTATGTCCTCAACCCCATAATAATATTAATTAGAACTACAAATACACCCCTAGTACTTTTCATGAAATAGTTCAGAAGTTAGTCCATGTAAAACAGCCAATAAATTTTTTAATTGAACAGAGTCAATTCACGTTCAGAAAACTTCAGTTTATGTTCGCGATCCCTTAATAATATCAAGAAGCCCCTAAAATCTACAGCTAGCACTCTTCACGAAACAGTTCAGAAGTTCCTCCATGTAAAACAGCCAATACAGTTTTTAGTTGGAAACAATCACAAAATTCGCGTTCAGAAAACGTTAGATTATGTTTTCAACCGCATAATAACATTAGGCAGCCCCAAAAGCCACCCCTAGTACTTTTCACGAAACAGTTCAGAAGTTAGTCCATGCAAAACAGCCAATAAATTTTTTAATTAAACACAGTCACAAAATTCACGTTCAGAAAACTTCAGTTTATGTTCGCAACCCCTTAAAAATATTAAGCAGCCCCAACAATCCACCCCTAGTACTTTTCACGAAACAGTTTCGAAGTTACTCCATGTAAAACAGCCAATAAATTGTTTAATTGAAAATATTCACAAAATTCACCCGCAGAAAACTACAGTTCATGTTCCCGACCACATAATAATATCAAGCAGCAATCAAAATCCACCCCTAGTACTTTTCTAGAAACAGTTCAGAAGTTACTTCATGTAAAACAGCCAATAAATTTTCTAATTGAAAATAATCACTAAACTCACATTTATGAAACTCCAGATTATGTTTTCAACCCCTTAATGATATGAAACAACCCCCAAAAACCAACCTTAGTACTTTTCACGGAACAGTTGCGAAGATTCTTCAGGTGAAACAGCCAATAAATTTTTTAATTAAAAATAGCCACACAATTTACTTCAAGAACACTGTTGATTGAAATATACTTTAAGAAAACTTTTGTCTATTAAAAAATGTATTGGCTGTTTTACAGGAAGTTACTTCTGAACTATTTCTTTAAAAGTACTAGGGGTGGATTTTGGGAGATGCTTAACATTATTATGGGGTTAGGAACATAATATGGATTTTTCTGCATGTGAATTTTGTAAAGATTTTCAATTAAAAAATGTATTGGCTGTTTCACATAGAGATTCTTCGTAACTGTTCCCAGAAAAGTACTAAGGGTGGTTTTTCGGGGCTGCTTAATATTATTATGGGGTTGGGAACATAATCTGGATTTTGCTGAAAGTAAATTTTGTTATTTTTTTCAATTAAAAATGTATTGGCTTTTTTACATGAACTAACTTCTGAACTGTTTCGTGAAAAGTACTAGGGGTGGATTTGGGGGTTCCTTAATATTATTATGGGGTTGCGAACCTAATCTGGAACTTTATGAAGGTGAATTTTGCGACTATTTTCAATGTAAGAATTTATTAGCTGTTTTACATAGAGTAACTTCAGAAGTGTTTCGTTAAAAGTGCAAGGAATGAAGTTTGGGGGCTGCTCAATATTATTATGGGGTTGGAAATATAAACTCGAGTTTTTTTAGGGTGAATTTTGTGACTATGTTCAATTTGAAATTTTTTTCACTTTTTTACATTGAGTAACTACTGAACTGTTTCGTGAAAGGTACTAGGGGTGGATTTTGGAGGGTGTTTAATCTTAGCATGGGGTTCAAAACATAATCTGGATTTTCCTAAATGTGAATTTTGTTATTTTTTTCAACTAAAACATATATTGGCTGTTTTACATGAAGTCACTTCTGAACTGTTTCGTGAAAAATTCTAGGGGTAGATTTTGGGGGTTGTTTAATATTATTTTCGGGTTGGGAACATAATATGAATTTTTCTGAGTGTGAATTTTGTAAATATTTTCAATTTAAAAATTTATTGGGTGCTTTACATGGAGTAACTTCTGAACTGTTTCGTGAAAAGTAGTAGGAGTGGGTTTTGGGGGTAGCTGGAAAAGCACAACTGTAGGAATTTCATTTTTTTAACAATTGCAGAATGTCTGCAGCAACTGCTACTTTCAAACTTAACTCTCACAGAATAAGAATAATTTACGAAATAATTCCAAAGAAGTTCTGAAGTTTTTAGGCTTACCATACATTTTCCAGTTTTAAAAATTATTAACAATTAATTTTAAATATTGGTCGATTTCTTTTTAGTGCATTTTTCTTTTTATCCACATGTAAGAATCACTTAACTACACAAAAGTGATTACAGTAAAGTTTATAGATAATAAAATTTTTTTTTAAGGATACAAATAATAAACTTCATTATATCTGTACAAATAAATATGTTCATTTTAGTGCAATTTTCTTTTTGTTGACATACAAGAATCACTTAATTATACGAAAGTGATTACAGTAAAAATTATAGGATGTACAATCTGAGTGTTAAGAATAGAAATGATGAAATTCATTATATCTGCACAAATACTTATTTGCTTTTTAGTGAATTTCTCTTTTTGTCAACATATAAGAATCACATAACTACACAAAAGTGATTACAGTAAAATTCATAGAAAATGAAAATTGCATTCTATCGGCACGAATAATTATTCTAATTCTATTGCCTCTTTCTTTTGTTGGCACGTAAGAATCTGATAATTATAAAAAGTGATTACGTTGAAATCTATAGAAAAAAATGATTTTTATAAATAAAAATGAGAAAAAGTATAAAATCTTTTATTGCACGCAATTTATACAAAATAAATTTTACCTTTTAAAAATATAACTTAGAAAGTAATTATATCTTTACGAATAATAATTTTAATTTTAATGCAGTTCAGAAAAAAAACTAGAAAATGCATGATGATTAAGAAAAAATTTAATAAACAATAGAATATAAATTCGCTTAAAATCAAATTACAAGTAGAATATATACAAATTATAAGAAAAATCATAATATACAGCCAATGATCTTAGTTAATTGTTTCATATGTGAATGACCATAATTTATAGAATATAAACTTGTGCCTTTTGGAAATAAGACCCAGAAAATATGAACAATAGCTTCAATTTTAATGAACGTCAAATTATAAAGATAAAAAAAAATGACAAAAAAAAGAATCTTTTTTGTTCTGCTTTTATGTCAATTACTATAAATTATAACATATTAATGTTATCTTTTTCAGTAAGAATATTTCTTTTTTTTTCTTTTTGAGTTTCTCGCGAACATGGCAATATCATACATATCGAAAATCAAAATGCAAGAAGAAAGAAGGTTATGTACTCCATAAACTTGACTCTTTGATTCCCTGTTTAATTTTCAAGTTCCTAAAACCATTTCCGGAAATCTACTAATTGTGAATTCTAAATTCTATGAACAAGTCCAGATGGTAACAAATGACAGATCAGTTGCAATTAACTTCCTTGAATGTTGTGAATTTAGCATAATTGATAGATGCGATAGAACGGTTTCATTTATAGTTGGAGTTAATCCTTTAAACAAAATAAAGTATTTCCGTAATTATATTTCTGTGAAGTCCAATTGAAAAATGATATAATATCTTTTTGTTCATTGTATAATATTGAAAATGTTATTGAAAGCAGACAATTGTAAAATCAGCGTTTTACTCTATATTATTATTGCAAGTGTTATTTAATACAAAAAAATATTTAAAATCAGCGTTTCACTCGAAGTTAATAATTTTATAATACTAAAAATATTATTGAAAACAGACAATTGTAAAATCAGCTTTTACTCAATATTATTACTGAAAATGTTCCTCATACAGAACAAAATTGTATGTAACAGAATAAGTTACAATAAAGTAAGCTCGGGCGACCCCGCACTGAAAGAGTGCTGAGTCGCACCCGAATCATGGCGGAACCCCACCAGGGGTCCCGAGGCTTCGGACGACGCGGTTGCCTTCGCCTGGCTGCCTCAGTCTTGCTCCGTCGCTAGAAGAAAAACCCTCTCTCGATCGTGTCGGTATACATTGGTTCTGTGCCCGCCCAGTATTCAGTGCCTTGGATCACCTTTTGTCCAACCTTGCCAAGGAGAGGACTTCCTCCCGGTCGTTGACCGCCTTCACTTGCGCCGACCACCACGACGCCCGCCTTCCTGGGCCCCAGACAGGCGTCCGCTAACTATCCTACTTTCATCGCGCGTAGGCGTGCTACGCTTTTTGTAAGCTAATAAATGTAATTGATTTCACATGCCCGTATTCTCACTGTATTCTCTGCTCTATCTCGGCGACCACTTCCTCTTTCCTTCCCTCGCTATTACCCTCCGTAATACCTGCCGCTTAACCCAAAATACCCACACTTTTTCTTTTTGAATTCCAAGAAACCTTCCGAGAACGAGGACACAATTCAAAATTGAAATTAAGACCCCAAAGTTTAATAATCTTACTCTCGACGTTTTCGTTTGGACTCCTTCACTCTCGAAAATTTTTCTTTTGCATGCTAACTGATCCTTGCCATTTGCCTGAATTCGACTAAAACATTTATGCTACTTTTTAATTTTGTACATGCAAAAAATTTATTTATATGCATCCATGATATTGTCTATTTATGAAAATAAGTTATACGTACTAATGAACCTTTAAATTAAAGCAAGGGACTAGCTTGCAATGAGTTTATCACCCATAATATGTTCTCGTATAGTGACTAATCATACCTGTGATATACTTACATTTGCATATTGTCGATATAATCACCATACATTGTGATTTTTTATTCTATTGTGCAAGGATTTCTATTTACCATGTGATATCTCATGGTTGGGGTAAGTAGTGAATAGCCTAATTGTGGATTGATTTCTGCGTGATTCGAAAAATAATCACCGACCATCTAAGAAATAACATATTAAATACAAAAACCACAAGCGGAAAAGACATTTAGAAAAATCCCGCTTCATAAATCCAGTATGAAAATCATGACTGCGATCGGGCAAAAAAGTAAAGTGGAAAAGTAAAGTCGGAAAAAAGTTATTGTATTTTTTTTGGGGGGGAAATTAGAAATGTAGATTTTGTAAAATAAAAACGGAATTATGAAAAACAACGAAAAATAACCTGAAAGGGAAACAACATACATTTTTCTTTTCACTGAAAATTTTAATCGCCGACCGAGGGGAAACCTTAAAGCGCTGTAACAAGTAAATACGCACAACCCGTACCCTTACGACTCGCGGCATGATCACGCGACGTATCGCCCAAATAAAGGGTCCGGCGAGGAAAATAAACATATTTTCAAACTCGGCGACAAGTTAATATCTAATTGAAATCTTAATTAGAATATTCCGAAATAGATCTAAATATCGTCATCCAAATTAAAATAAAATGTAGAAACCCGTTATAGGAATTTAGTATAGGGTGTCACATTTTTACAAATTTAGAAGAAAACTAAAATAAAATGAAACCCGTTGCGCTACCAAATCAAAACATTGATTTGACTAATGATACACACCAAAGTAGGGGAGCCATCCCAAAAACAATTAACAGGTCAATAGGTCGCGGTAGAGGGTTCACGCAAACAAACACGGAAACACCCAGTATGAACAATAGGGCAAACCTAGATAGATCAACTCAAAATACTCAACCTAACAGAACCTTCGACTTAGAAAACAATACCTTTTCTTGGGACAACGAAAATTCACCCGCAATAGGCGCGTCAGGCCCAATAAATATTTCGAGACAATCTAATAATGAAACTTTACAACGCGATTAATTCTTGGAAAATAACACTCAGTTCATTCAAAAACATAGTAACAGTAGTGGGCATGAAAATAGTTCGGATAATAATAAAGACCTAAGAGAAAATAAAAATATTCAAAATTATATCCAATACGGAATCCAAAACCAAAATGACATGGGTACAAAACAATACAAAAATCGATTTCCAATTTCAACATTTGAATTCCCAGCGCTAACTTTTCCAAATCAACACAATTTCAGACCTAACTTCAAACCTAGATTCATACCCGGGTTCCAATTAAATGCCCAACCTAGATATCAACCTAATTACCAACACAGATTCCAAAACAATAGATGCAGATATTCACATAAACCCTACCACAAAATGTGACCAATGTTTAATCAAATGTCATTGGGCTCAAATCAAGGTCAAAGCAACCCAATGATTGAATTCTCCACAGAAAAAACCCAAAATAACTCAGAAGATAGTAATAGCACCATTGCGGATTAACGGGTCATTTTAAAAAAGAATGCCCTTATCATGCATACAACCAGGGAAACTGGAAGGGCGGGTACTAGGACAAAAAATATTACAACCTATTACCGAACCGCCAGAAATACTTAATTCGGATAAAGATGAGATAACGGAAACACGTTTCCATATAATGAAAAAATTCGAAAATAATTTATTTCAGATTTTAGTAGGCACACAGGTGCCACACATTCCTACGTGAGCAAGGCATTATTGGCAAAAATCGAAAACTCCAAGTTTTCAATTTTAAAACCAGTTTCATGCAAATTAACGGTCGTGAACAGAGAAACCATTGATATAACTAAACAAGTAGTAGTTCCAATCTTTATCGGGAAAAAAGTAAAACACGTTATGTTCAGGTTAGTCCCAAAATTAAAATCCGTAGGTATTTTAGGTACGGATATGCTGAAAGCCCTACGGATGACCCTAGATTAAGACTCAGAAACTTGGTGGTTACCAGGGAGTCACCCCATGCGCTATCCCATGGAAGTTTACCCAAAATCGCTCCCCATCCCCATAACCGAGAATAAAACTAAACCTGACATGGAATTAGAAGAGAATAAGGAAGTTAAAAATGAAAAATTTGGAGATAAACCAGTAATTGAAAAAGAATAAATTAGGAATATAGATAAAAAACCGAAATTCGGAGGTAGTATTAACCACAAAAGCACTAGAGAAAGTAAAAAAATAGCCAGGCGTTAAATGATAGCGAAATTCCCCCATTACCTATCAATCTTAACCAATTAAAAAAAAAACGCCCGAATTCCTGTAACAAATCCTACGAAGCATATCCCAAGCTTAATAAGCATCCCAACGAGCAACAAATTCTAACCTCTAGAGAGCATCCCCACCCAAGACACTAGCGACAACTCAAGCTTGTGTCAAGCCAAGCTTACTTGGCTTACTCATTTAGTTTAAGTAAGCCAAGAATTAAGAACAAAAATAATTAAAATAATTCGAGCAAAATATTTTTCAATCAAAAATACGAGAAAAAATATAAGAATAGTGACAGTAACCTTTGGAAATAAAAAAGTTACTGATCAAAATAAAATAGGAAAGGAATCTCAAAAAGCAAATGAGATAAGGGAAACAGAAAATAAAAATCAATGGATTGATTTCAAAAATAAAGCAATTTGATTGCATAATATTTCGGATAGTTTAAGGAAAATGGACAAACAAAACAATAGTTCGGCAGAAATTTGCGAAGGCATTGTTGAGCTTAACGAAAGCCAACAATCCCAATTAGAAAAATTTCTCGAAAATAAAATGAAAATCCATTCGGGACAAGAACATAGGGCAACTTATCTAACGAAACATAAAATTGACGTGCAGGGCAACGAGCCAATTAAACAGAGATACTACCACGTAAGCCCTAAAATTAAAGAAATAATTTATCAAACAGTAGATAAATTATTGGAACAGGAGATGATAGAATCTTCTTGTGCTGACTGGTCGAAGCCAATAGTTATGATAAAAAAACCAGGGAAAGATGACAGATTTTGTTTAGACTTTAGAAAGGTAAATACCATTACCAAAAAGGACCTCCACCCAATCCCACTCATGACAGAAATATTAGACACTTTAAGATGAGCAAAATTCATTTCGAAAACTGATTTAAAATTAGCCTATTTGCAAATTCCGTCACAAGACAGTGCAAAACCAATTACGACATTCACAGTCAATGAAAAGGGCATGTATTAATTCAAAAGGATGCCATTTGGTTTAACCAATGCTCCAGCCACTTTCCAGAGACTTATGGACAAAATTATAACTCCAGACTTGCATATCAATTCCTCAGTTCCGCGATTATACATTTAACGCCGCCAGGGCGAACGCGTACTTCTGAATCTCCATTGTCTTTATACTCAAATTGTTCTGAGTACAGCTTACATCGTTGCGAATAGCAGAGATCCTCTCCTAAAGATGGTCAGGAACCACGAGATGATTGGCGAAGAAGCGTTCCCTTACAAAGCCGCGGAGCAAGCGGCCAAGACCCTTGGCCTGAATTTTATCATCAGAAACGAGGAAAGAGCATTATTCCATGTAGATGCTTCACTTCTAGAAGCCGAAGTGAAGACAGCAGAGGTTGAAAAATTTCATGAACAGCTACTCGACAAGAAAATGCACGGAAACTTTCACAGAAATATAGAAAAACAGTCCTTGTCGAAGGAGCAAACTTTTGCTTTTCTCAGATCATCACGGCTTAATTCAGGTACAGAGGGTTTTATTTTAGCATGCTAGGATGGTGTCATTTCCACCTTAGCACACCGTGACCGAATTTTATGTCAAGAAATTCCCAGTGATAGGTGCAGAGCGTGTCATGAACACGCGGAGTAGCTAGAACACATACTATCAGGGTGTCCGACCCACGCAGGAACAACGTATATCTATAGATATAATGTGGCCCTAAGAGTGCTTTATTTCCATCTTTGTCGCTCTTATGGTGTTGGTCGCGACCCTGCCCTGCCGAACGCTCCAAGGGAGATAGAGTCAATTGTCCAAAACGAGAAGTGCCAAATTTTCTGGAACTACGATTCTCGGACAGCTGTCTCCGTTACACACTCGAGGCCTGAAATCGTTCTCCAAGACTTAGAGAAACGAAATATATTCGTGATCGAATTCTCGGCTCCGTCCGAATACAACATCACCGCCAATGAGAAAGAAAAGGAGGAGAGGTATCAAGACCTTAGAAGAGAGCTGCAACGACTGTACCCAAAATATTCGGAACAACTAATTGTCCTTGTGATAGGTGCTCTCGGAGGTGTGAAACTATCACTGGTTCCTAACCTTGAAGCCATACCCGCGTGCCAAAAATATGCCAAGGCACTTTGCGAGATGGATGCAGAAGGCCGCTCGTGTCCTCAAGACACAAGAGGTTGTGAGACGTGGCTATAAGTGTGATATACCGCGGTTCTACTGGGAGCCAATGTCATTTTTCAGATGGCAGTTGCACTCAGTGGCCCTGCGGTGGTTGTTTAACCCTTATATATATGAGTGTGATTTACCGCGGTGCTACTGGGAGCCGGTGTCATTTTTGGACGGCAGTTGCTCTCAGTGGAAACATTCGGTGGTTGTTTAAACCCTTTTTTAAATTATATACATAGCCTATGTATAGCCTAGGCAAAATCAGAATATGCCAATTTGTTTGTATTGTTGTAGAGTCATTTTTCAGCTCGCTAAAATGTTTTTCAATTGAAAGAAAAAAATTTTAAAGTGATAAAACTGTGAGTCCAATCTGAGGATTCACCTGCCTGGCCTCTGGCCACTAATCTGTTCTTCGTTCCTGTTATTATTATGCTTTTCTACGTAGAGACCTACACCCTAAAACTTTATTTTTTGAGAGTTGAGGTTAACCTACGGGCAAACTTAAAGTAAAATGATAATTTTTTCCGCATTTTTCAAACTATTTTTTTATGGTGAATCTTCGACCATTTTAGTTGTTCTTTTTCATATTCATTCTGAGAGGTTTAAAGTGTACTCTGCACAAATTTCACTTCACACAAACTTAACTAAACCGTGCAATAAGTCTGCGAAAATTGCAATTTTGGTAGAGCTCTTCTTGTTGTACAAATGCTACATAATATTTCTGAAATATGGAAAGTTTACAAAATCCATCTTGAAGTTTCGATTTCGATTCCTTTGAAATAGAACTGAAGGGCCTATGACAAATCCACCGAACGCGTCCTCGAATTGCGGATAGAGGGTCCCTGTACCAAATGTTTCTGCTAAATATGGTTACAATGATTATTAAGCAGTCGCGAGCAATTGTCCAGGGATGGTCCTGAAGAAATAACCCTAAGCGAAGACGTAACAACCTTACGTTACAACCGTAACGACCTCTCAGAGTACTAGCCTTATCCTTGCTCGCGGGGCTCTACAAGGATGGACGAACCCTTTCCCTAGATGCTCGTGGGAACAACAATGAAACCACTAAAACACCAAAATGTTGTAGATGCTGTTCAAAACGATCGAACGCGCAGATCACACGAAAATGGGTCGGCAAACAATGCAGATCGTCCTAGAGTACAGGGTGCTGAAAATAATTTAGGTGGAAACGCGACGACGAGTCAACGAAACGCCCACATTGAGTGGACGGATCAACTCAGGTATGACGTGCTAGACTGCTACGATGCCAGCATTATCCCTGTTCGCGGAGGCTTTATGGCGCGTATGCACACTCTGTGGTGCCAGAAACGCTTCCCCAACCGCTGCTTGATCAAGCTGCAGGCGAAGATGAGAAAGCGACATTAAGACCAACCGCAGAAAGCAGGCACCTTCTGAGAGATGATCGCAATTTCACTACAAGGAGGAACATTGACATGCAAGTTCCTCCTAAGCCCCAAGATCTGGCTGAAATGGATGCGTCCCTTCGAAGAGATATCTCGCAAGAGTCCGACCTCTGAACCATCAATTGGTCAGTTTATGGTGCTGCGGGAGCTTTGACTGATTCAAATCTAAGGCTAAAACCGACGATGGATCAAAATTTCCAAAAGACGCTTGCATCAACTAAACAAGAAGATTGGATGGGCAAAACAGAATGCGTCCAGTATCCAATGTGTGATTGACTACATAACATCTGGTAGACCGTTTACAGAAAGGGTTCGAAAGTTCGCCAAAGAACTAAGGATCTTGAATCACACACTAAGCAAATCAAAGCTGCTGACAATCAAGCAGCATATTGTTGACAAAATACGGCTGTTATCTGACGCAAGGAGGAGAATACAGAAGAAGGAGAAATGGATCAGGGAGAATCAAAAGTTTCTCGCTGACTCATCGCGCCTCTTCAGCGATCTCCCTGTTTCTGTAAAAAATCCACCCAAGCCCAAGGAGGTAGAGACTTTTTGGAGAGAGGTGTATAAGATCCCGAAAACACTAGAGTTGAAAGAAGATACTGACAATATCATTCGCTTCATGGACTTTTGCGACAACCTCATAAAATCTCAGGAGGAATGTCCACCAATGACTGCCGAAGAGGTGAAAAAAGCACATAGAGGCACGAAGAACTTTTCCGCTGCTGGACCAGATTGTATCAAGAACTTTTGGTGGAAGAAGTTTACTTTTACACACCAACATTTGGCCCGCATATTCACCTCATATTTAAAGTCGGAGACGCCCATTCCGCAGTGGCTGGTGTTAGGACGCACTATACTCCTGCCGAAAAAAGGCAACTTGTCCAACCCAGAGAATTACAGACCAATGACTTGTTTGAACACGCTGTATAAGATCTTTACAGCTGTCCTCAATAACAGGATTGTTCGAAGAATTGAGCCTGTATGGCGAGAGATGTACGAACAACGTGACTCGAAAAAAGGTGTAGCAGGCTGTCGAGAGAACCTGCTAATTGACAGGTGTATCTGCAAAGACGCTGCAGCCCATCAGCGCGTCCTTTCAATGGTATCTGCGACTAACATGCTTGCCGTCCCGGTTCTACTCTACTCGTTTGGGGTAGTTCAATGGGAGAAGAACGAGCTTAAGGCCCTTGATATCATTACACGTAAGATCATGCATATGCATAAAAGCTTGCATATCAATTCGTCAGTTCCGCGATTATATATTTCACGCCGTCAAGGTGGACGCAGACTTCTGAATCTCCAGTGTCTTCATAACCGGATTGCTCTAAGTACAGCTTACATCGTTGCGAATGGCAGAGATCCTCTCCTAAAGATGGTCAGGAACCACGAGATGATTGGCGAAGAAGCGTTTCTTTACAAAGCTGCGGAGCAAGCGGCCGAGACCCTTGGCCTGAATTTTAACATCAGAAGTGAGGAAAGTGCATTGCTTCATCTAGATGCTTCACTTCTAAAAACCAAAGTGAAGAAAGCAGAGGTTGAAAATTTTCACCAAGAGCTACTCGACAAGAAAATGCACGGAAACTTTCACAGAAATGTAGAAAAACAGTCCTTGTCGAAGGAGCAAACTTTTGCTTTCCTCAAATCATCAGGGCTTAATTCAGGTACAGAGGGTTTCATTTTCGCATGCCAGGACGGTTACATTTCCACCTTAGCATACCCACGCGGGAACGACGTATATCTATAGACATAATGCGACCCTAAGAGTGCTTTATTACCATCTTTGTCGCTCTTACGGTGTTGGCCGCGACCCTGCCGCGATCCCTGAAAGAAAAAGAGGAGAGGTATCAAGACCTTAAAAGAGAGCTGCAACGACTGTACCCAAAATATTCGGTACAAGTAATTGTCCTTGTGATAGGTGCTCTCGGAGGTTTGAAACTATCACTGGTTCGTAACCTTAAAGCCATACCCGCGTGCCAAAAATATGCCAAGGCACTTGCGAGATGGATGCAGAAAGCTGTCCTCCTTGGGTCGCTTCGTGCCCTCAAGACACACGAGGGTTTCGCGGACCTGTCGTTGTGATTTTGTCGTTGCCTATGACCACCCATCTCACGGTTGTGAGACGTGGCCATAGGTGTGACTTACCGCGGTAAGGACAACCGCAAGGTTTTTCCAAGAGCTGGTGCTAATCTGAAAAATTGCACCCGCTCCCAGCGAAATCGCGGTAAAATTTCAACCGTAACTGCGTCTTACGACCGTGAAATAGGTGGTAACAGTCTGCGAAGAATTCAATACGATGATGCGGAAAAAGTGTTGTGCACTATAAGGACACTGAGCGACCCAAGGACGACCGCCTTCTGCATTTTCCCCGCAAGTGTCTCAGCATTTTGTTGTCACGCAGGGATGCTTCGCAGGCTATTAACCAGTGAAACCTTGGCAGCTCCAAGAGAACAGATGATCTAGACGATTATCTTAACAGAATATTCCGGACATAATCGTCGCAACTTCCTTATAAGGTCTTTACACCTCTCTTTTTTTTCTTTCTCCTTGGCTATTACGTTTTTGTCAGCTGCTGCCGAAAATTCGATAATGAACATGGTTCGTTTCTCGAAGTCTAGGAGAACTATGTCACGCCTCGAGTGCGCAACAGAAACAATTGTTGAGAATATGAAGTTCCATTATAATCGGCACTTCTCATTTTCGACAATTAACTCTATTTCCCTAGGAGCGTTTAGCGGAGCGGTATTTAGGCTAATGCCATAAGAGTGACAGAGATGGTAATAAAGCATTCTTAGTGCCGCATTGTACCTTTAGATGTAGGTCGTTCCGCATGAGTTGGGCAACTAGATATTATTTGTCCTAGATGCTCAAGGTGTGCATGACACGCTCTGCAGCTATCATCGGGAATGCTTTGGCTCAAAATGTGGCTACGGTATGTTAGGTTGGAAAAAACTTGCAAACACGAAGCCCTCCGTACTCGACTTCAATCTGGGTGATTTGAGGAAAGCAAACGTTAGCTCATACGACATCGACTGATGCTTCACATTTCTGTGAAAGGTTCCGTGCATCTTCTTGTCAAAGAGCTGTTCGCGGAAGTTTTTCTCCTATGCTTTCTCAATCCAGGCCTTCATGAGCGAGTACCCGAGATGTATCAGATTTGATGCATTCTGTTCACCCCTGATATTAAAGTCAAGGCCGAGTGTTTCAGCAGCTTCCTCCGCTGGTCTGTTCAGAAACGCCCCATTTGCCCAATTCTTCGTGTTTTCCGACCATTTTAAGAAGTGGGTCTTGTCCATTTGCGACTATATGTGATGTACCCACAATAATCCTGTTGTGAAGACATTCAGGATTCAGTTCCCGAGACCAACTTGACGGCGTGACATGTAAAGTCGCGGAACAGAAGACTTAATGTGCATGCTTTTGTTCATGTGCATAACCTTTTGAGACCCGATATTGAGGGATCTGAGCTCGTCCTTCGTCCATGGAACTGCTCCAAATGAATAGAGTACTACCGGGATGGCAAGCATATTCGTCGCAGATACTTTGTTTCTCGCCGACAGTTCGGAACACCAAATCCGTCGGATAAGACGTTTGTATCTGCATCGGAGAGTATCCTTTATAGATGTCACGTGCTGAATGCGGCTCTGTGGCACGCCCAGGTTTGTATAGGTCTCTGAAGCTCCATGGCGTCGTATAGCGCTTCTGTCGAAGAGCTCAGGGCCTTCGGGGATGCCATAAAGTTTTCCTTTCTTCAAATAAACCTCGGGGCAGTTTTGTTTAGCATAGATCTTAAGATCATCCATGTAAAATATATGAGTGACCTAATGCTTTCGATTTCCAGGTTTGCCGCAGAGGTACCCTTCGGAATGGCGATGTGGAGAGATAGTGAGAATAATGCGAGGCAAAAAAAAAGAGGGCTCATGGTATCGCCCTGAAACGCACCTCTCTGAAAGGTGACACTGCTAGTTATCACACGATGTTTTCCAGATGATATAGTAAATCTGGTTTTCCAAAGCGGCATCAAACTCTCTATGCACCTCACGATGTGTGGATGAACCTTTAAGCTTTCCAACAGACAGATGATAAGTCTATGGGAGGTTGAATCGAAAGCTTTCCGGTAAACAATGCAGGCCATCGATAGAAATCGCTGATAGAATGCTGCGTCTTCACAGACACATCTATCGATGAGCAAATTCTCCCGACATCCTGCTGCGCCCTTCTTTGAGCCGCGTTGTTCATACATCTTTCGCCACACAGGTCCAATTGTCCGAACAATCCTATCATATAGGATAGCTGTGAAGATCTTATACAGTGTGTTCAGACAAGTTATTGGCCTGTAATTCTTAGGGTCAACTAAGTTGCCCGTTTTCGGCAGGAGGACTGTGCGCCCTGCCACCAATCACTCCGGAATAGTGTCTTCCGACTTTAGATATGAGGTGAAAATTCGGGCCAGATGCTGGTGGGTTGAAGGAAACTTCTTCCACCAGAAGGTCTTGATACCATCTGGTCCCGGAGCGGAATAGTTCTTCATGCCTCTCAATATGTTTTTCACCTCCTCGGTAGTGATAGGTGGGCATTCCTCCTCAGCTGTTATGAGGGCATTGCACAGCTCCTTGAAGCTATTGATGTTCTTTGAGCCTTCTTCAAGTGGATGTTGGACTTCGTAGACTTCTCTCCAAAATGCTTCGACCTCCTCTGGTTTGGGCGGATGTTCGACAGTAACTGGAGGGTTTCGAAAAAGTCGAGATGGGTCAGACAAAAACTGTCGATTTTCTCTGACCGACCTCTCTCTCCGCTCTAGACTTCTCCTAGCGTTAGGTAGTACTCGTATTCTATCAACAATTTGCTGTCTGATGGTCAGTAGCTTCGCCTTGTTGATTGTGTGATGACGGATCTGCAGTTCGCGCGCGAACTGTCGAACCTTGGCAGTGAAAGTCCTGCCAGATGTTATGTAGTCAATCACACACTGAATGCGGGACGCGTACTGTTTTCCCCAGCCTATCTTTGTGCTAAGTTGATGCATTCGTCTTTTGGTCTTATGATCAACCGTTGGTTTTGTTTTACGGTTTGCATTTGCCAAAGTTCTCGCTTCATTGTACACTCCACAATTGATAGTCCCATGATCCCAGATCTTTGGGCTTGGGAGAAACCTGAATGTTGATGTTTCTCCTGGTTTTGAAGCATCGTTCTTCCTCAATTGGATGCCTGTTCGAGGATGGTCTCAGTGTCGCCTCTCTTTCTCTGTTGCCGGCTTGTTCTGGCTGCGGTTGAGTAGGCGCTCCGCTTATGTAAACCCTTTTCCGGAGTTCCTCTGCACGGTTTCGCAGACGTTTTTGCGAAAAATCCGAGAGCTCTGGGTGTTTCTCGCACCACAGAGTATGCAGTCGCGCCATGTAACCTTTTCGTTCAGGGGCCATAATGGTATCATAGCACTCCAGCAGATCGTCCCAGAGTCGATCCGTCCACCTAAAAGTAATGAGACTCCGCCGGTCAATCGCATTGACTCCGTCTTGATTGGCTCGTCCAACTCCAGGGTAGTCGGCATTGTTGTCCGACCCATTGTCGGGAGCCCTACGCGTTCGATTGTTTTGAACCGCACTTCGTACAACTATGTTTGGTGTTGTCATTAATGTTCCCACGAGCAGCTAGGGAAAGGGGTTCGTCCAGCCTTGTAGAGCCCCGCGTGCAAGGATAAGGGTCATACTCTGAGAGGTGGCCCGGTATCCCAGAGTCACCGTTTGAGACACCTCACCTAGGTGCCATTCAGCTTTCGGCACGGTTGTTACACCTTCGCTTAGGGGTTATTCCTTCAAGACCATCCCTGCACAATTGTCCGCGACTGCTTATCAATTATTATAACCATATTCAGCAGAAACCCTTGGTACAGAGACCCTCTATCCGCAACCCGAGGACGCGTTCGGTGGCTTTGTCATAGGCCCTTCGGTTCGATTCCCAAGTAATCCAAACCGAATATATATATATATATATATATATATATATATATATTATATCCTTGACTTTTTCAGGTTTTGTATTATTGAGATTATTGGCTTAGACCTAGGCCAATCAAAAACCCTTACTTTCATTTTGCATTCTATTGGCTCGGTCTAAGCCAATCCTTAATCAGGATTTATAGAATTGAGTGAATTTACATTAATCTTGTATTTTGCCTGAAGGGCGCCAGATCGTTTACAAAATGAAACCCTAAACGATCAAAAGGTCCTGAATGCATGTTGCCTTTAAATTCTTAATATCCCATATTTTAAGTGAGTTCAACTCTATTTTGACAATGCCATACTACCCTCCATAGGGTTCTCTCTTCATCCCCACTAGCCCAACACAGAGAGGGGTAGGGTTAGGAGAAACATGAGCAAGAAATAAATAGTACAATTGGGTCTTGGAAATAAATAATACCGGGGGTACGGTTAACAAAAGAAGATTAATTTATTTTAAACGGCCATTGATGCCTCACATTTAATAAATAAGTCCCGCAAAGAAAAATACGACTCCACAATATTTATCGGCTTATATCTAACGAAACCTGAAAGATATCGACTATTTATATATTGGTCGTCGATCGCGCTTTAGAACATTATTGATAAGGCGTCAGATAAGCCCTGTTGGACGGTTTGACCAGTCGGCTTCGATTCCGACCACATCTCAACACTAATTATGCTTAAATATATCTAAAGCCTTTCCCGGGCGTAAAAACAAACTAGTCCGAAATTAAATTAAAATACTAAACTGGAGCCAAACTAACCGACATTAGTTCTAGTAGAATTCGACCCACTCCATTAATCAATCCGGTCTTACATGAAAGATTCAACCCGTGTGAATGAAATAACTACGCATTATCATAACGAATAACCCTGGAGCATAACTTCCGAAGATACACGAGTTTAACCAAAGGTTGTTGCCAGTAGTAGTGCACTGCGTCCCTTCAGAGGCGGAGTCACAACCGTCTGTCGCCCGGCCCCCTGAGAAATGTATACTAAAACGCGCTTTTTTTCGAAACCACGTTTTTGAAGTCGGTGCGCATGATATCTCCAGAATGGCTCAACCGATCATTACCAAATTTTAATCAGTTATTTTTAACATAATTTTGAAGTACTTGAACGATCGATGTTTTAATTAACACGTTTATTTTGTTTTTTATACCACACTCAAAATTTTGTACTCGTTTTTCTGGAAACAACGTTTTTGAAATCGTTGCGCATGATATCTCCAGAATGGCTCAACCGATCATTACTAAATTTTAATCAGTTATTTTTAACATAATTTTGAAGTACTTGGGAGATCAATATTTCAGTTACATTTTTTTTAACTGGAAAATGAGCGACTTTTTCAAGGAAAATAAAAATTTACTGTTTACACATCCGCCATTTTCTAGAAAATGAAAATTTTTACCTAATTCTTCGTTGGAGTACAAGGGAATATCGTTTTTAAACTAATCCCGTTGTATTTTTTGTTTCGGATGATCCAGTCATGAGTTATGATGCGCACCGCAAACACATTTTTTTGGACCTCTGGCAGATTAACTATAACTTGCTTTTTTATCGATATTTTTACTTAAAAAAATTACTGTAACTTCTTGTAATATGTATTATTCGAACTGTAGAACATTTGTCAATAAGTAATAAAACCTGTTTTCAAAAAAAATTCTTTAAAGAATCGTTTTTTTTTTGGCCTTGTGACTGACCCTAACCACTTCATCACATATCATTTACATCCGGAGATTTCCAAAATGGCGATGACTTTATTTTACCTTTGCTGTCATCTTACCGCGTCATGTTGGAAAACTAACCCGGTTGACACTTATTCTCAAACTCGCAGGATTAATACTTTACCGCCCGCTTTACCGTCGCTTTACCACTCTACACCACGAAGCGACCCATTAAATATTAAGGAAGGCGAACAATGAAGATCATACCTTTTGAACACACTTCTACGAGTGCCAAACGTCTCTTTTTCAATTAAAAGGCTCACGCCTGATGCGAAGGTACTTTGAGGGATTCCTCTCTAATTAAGGCACCACGCCCTGATAAAACTCACGTGGTATTATAAATTTTGATGTGTCGATGATTTAGTAAAGTGCCTCCTAAGGTAAACCTGCACTTTGATTCAATGGCCGAACACAGAATAAGGACCGACGCCACGGAGTATTATCTTAGCGCGTAACACCAAGCTCCGTGTACACGAAACGGCACCTTGCAGCAGACGCCTGTGAAGGTGCGTTCATAATAGCGTCCTCCAGTAACTCGCTATTCTCCCTAGTCCTTGGTATCACATAGTTTGTAGTCTTTGGCGAGCTACTTTACTAAGGTGCGCCGCAGATGCGACGCGAGCATTTACAGTGCACACATATTATACATGGTGCGCGCTTGAAATGTCGGTTGCTAGCATGTTGACAGTTCGTACGCTAATTAGCCGGTGGCAACGCTCCCACGTGACCGTGTTGTTTTGCTTGTGTGTCCTCCTTCCTTCCAGTTAATGTGACTTGGGAATATGTAATATTCCTAAATGTGTGATACTGATTCACGACTGCCCAGTCGTGATTGTATAGCCGTGACTGTATAGCCGTGTATGGTAGTGTTATGGGTGGTGTCGTATGTGACAGCCAGCATTGAGAGAGCGATGGCCGGGCCAGCCGGCCCTGATATTGTCTAGTGAACAAAAATAAAAGAAAGTTCGATAGAATTAGTTCTAGTTTATTTGACATAATAAGATGACATCCTCCAGTCTTACTACGGTTCGAAGCGAGCGGAATATAAACCTAGGCCTTGAAGGGTTTCGCTGAGGCAACAGGCCAACCCACTCGAGGCATACTGTCAGATGACAGCCTATCAGTGATTCTGTGCTCGTCTAGGTATTAATTTGAAATAATTTTCATTTAAATGAACTGTCAGCGCGTGCAGTTTGAATGAATTTTGGGACGTGGTATAAAATACCACGTTACAATTTATATATATATATATATATATATATATATATATATATATATTCGGTTTGGATTACTTGGGAATCGAACCGAAGGGCCTATGACAAAGCCACCGAACGCGACCTTGGGTTGCGGATAGAGGGTCCCTGTATCAAGGGTTTCTGCTGAATATGTTTACAATAATTAACAAACAGTCGCGGACAATTGTCAAGGGATGGTCCCGAAGGAATAACTCCTAAGCGAAGGCGTAACAACCGTGCCGAATGCTGAATGGCACCAGGGTGAGGTGTCTCAAACGGTGACTCTGGGATACCGGGCGACCTCTCAGAGTACCATCCTTATCCTTGCACGCGGGGCTCTACAAGGATGGACGAACCCTTTCCCTAGCTGCTCGTGGGAACAACAATGACAACACCAAACATAGTTGTACGAAGTGCGGTTCAAAACAATCGAACGCGTAGGGCTCCCGACAATGGGTCGGACAACAATGCCGACTACGCTAGAGTTGGGGGAGCCAATCAAGACGGAGTCAATGCGATTGACCGGCAGAATCTCTGTGGTGCGAGAAACACCCAGAGTTCTCGGATTTTTTGCAAAAACGTTTGCGAAACCGTGCCGAGGACCTCCGGAAAAGGGGTTATATAAGCGGAGCGCCTACACAACCGCAGCCAGAACAAGCCGGCAACAGAGAAAGAGAGGCGACACTGAGACCAACCTCGAACAGGCATCCAATAGAGGAAGAACGATGCTTCAAGACCCGGAGAAACATCAACATTCAGCTTTCTCCCAAGCCCAAAGATCTGGGATCATGGGATTATCAATTGTAGTGTGTACAATGAAGCGAGAACTTTGGCAGATGCAAACCGTAAAACAAAACCAACGGTTGATCATAAGACCAAAAGACGAATGCATCAACTTAGCACAAAGATAGGCTGGGGAAAACAGTACGCGTCCCGCATTCAGTGTGTGATTGACTACATAACATCTGGCAGGACTTTCACTGCCAAGGTTCGACAGTTCGCGCGCGAACTGCGGATCCGTCATCACACAATCAACAAGTCAAAGCTACTGACCATCAGGCAGCATATTGTTGACAGAATACGAGTACTATCTAACGCTAGGAGAAGTCTAGAGCGGAGAGAGAGGTGGGTCAGAGACAATCAACAGTTTTTGTCTGACACTATCTCGACTCTTCCAAGACCCTCCAGTTACTGTCGACCATCCGCCCAAACCAGAGCAGGTCGAAGCATTTTGGAGAGAAGTCTACGAGGTCCAACATCCACATGAAGAAGGCTCAAAGAACTACCGAGGAGGTGAAAAACGTATTAAGAGCCATGAGCGACTATTCCGCTCTGGGACCAGATAGTATCAAGACCTTCTCGTGGAGGAAGTTTCCTTCAACCCACCAGCATCTGCCCCGAATTTTCACCTCATATCTAAAATCGGAAGAGCCTATTCCGGGGTGGTTGGTGGAAGGGCGCACAGTGCTCGGCCGAAGACGGGTCATTTAGCTGACCCTAAGAATTACAGGCCAATAAATTGTCTGAACACGCTGTATAAGATCTTCACAGCCATCCTAAATGATAGGATTGTTCGGACAATTGGACCTGTATGGCGAAAGATGTATGAACAACGTGGATCAAAGAAAGGCGTAGCAGGATTTCGGGAGAACTTGCTCATCGATAGATGTGTCTGTAAAGACGCAGCATCCTATCAGCGATTTCTATTGATGGCCTGGATTGATTACCGGAAAGCTTTTGATTCAACCTCCCATAGACTTATCATCTGTCTGTTGGAAAGCCTAAAAATTCAGCCACACATCGTGAGGTGCATAGAGACATTAATGCCTCTTTGGAAAACCAGATTTACTATCTCATCTGGAAAACATCGTGTGATCACTAACAGTATCACCCTTCAGAGAGGTGTATTTGAGGGCGACACCATGAACCCTCTCCTCTTTTGCATCACATTATTGCCACTATCTCTCGCACTTCGCCATTCCGAAGGGTATCTCTGCGGCAAACCTGGAAACCGAAAGCATAATGTCACTCATGTATTTTACATGGATGATCTTACGATCTATGCTAGGAATCAAGAGAAACTACATCTAGCTCTGAAAATTGTCAAAGAGTACACTCAAGAGATTGGAATGGAATTCGGGTTAGAGAAATGCGCCAAGGTTAATTTGAAGAAAGGCAAACCTAATGGCATCCCCGAAGATCCTGAGCTCGTTATACAGAAGCGCTATACAACACCTTGGCGCTGGAGAGACCTATACATACCTGGGCGTACCACAGAGCTGCATTCAGGACGTGACAGCTATAAAGGATACTCTCCGATGCAGATACAAACATCTCATCCGGCAGATTTGGTCTTCCGAACCGTCGGCGAGAAACAAAGTATCTGCAACGAACATGCTTGCCTTCCCGGTAGTACTCTATTCATTTGGAGTGGTTCCATGGACGAAGGACGAGCTTAGATCCCTTGATATCGGGACGCGAAAGGTTTTGCACATGAACAAGAGCTTGCACACTAAGTCTTCTGTTCCGCGACTTTACATCTCACGCCGCCTAGGTGGTCGCGGAATACTGAATCTTGAATGTCTTCACAACAGAGTTATTCTGGGTACAGCACATATAGTTGCAAATCGACAAGACCCTCTTCTTAAAATGGTCAGGAATCACGAAGAAGTGGGCAGAGGGGCGTTTCTGTACAAAGCAGCGGAGGAGGCTTCTGAAACACTCGGCCTTGATTTCAATCTTAGGGGTGAGCAAAATGCATCAAATCTTATCCATCTTGAATACTCACTCCTGAAGGTCCGGATTAAGAAAGCACAGGAAAAAAACTCCCACGAACAGCTCCTCGACAAGAGGATGCACGGCACCTTCCACAGAAATGTGGAAGATCATTCGATGTCGTATGAGCTAACGTTTCCTTTCCTTAGATCACCCGGATTAAAGTCGGGCACGGAGGGCTTCATTTTGGCATGTCAAGACGGTTTCATTTCCACTCTAGCATACCGTCGCCACATTTTGAGCCAAGACATTCCCGATGATAGCTGCAGAGCGTGTCATGCACACCCCGAGCATCTAGGACACATACTATCTAGTTGTCCAACTCATGCAGGAACGACCTACATCCAAAGGCACAATGCGGCACTAAGAGTGCTTTATTACCATTTCTGTCACTCTTATGGCATTAGCCCAAATACCTATCCGCTCCTAGAGAAATAGAGTCAATTGTCGAAAATCAGAAGTGCCACATATACTGGAACTTCATATTCTTGACAATTGTTTCCGTTGCGCACTCGAAGCCTGCCATAGTTCTCCTTGACTTCGAGAAACGAACAATGTTCGTTATCGAATTTTCGGCACCAGCCGACAAAAAAGTCACAGCCAAGGAGAAAGAAAAGAAAGAGAGGTACTTTAAGGAGTTGCGACGGTTATACCCGGAATATTCTGTGAAGCTAATCGTCTTGATCATCGGCGCTCTTGGAGATGCCAAGGTTTCACTGGTTAATAGCCTGAAAAGCATCCCTGCGTGTCAACAAAATGCTGACACACTTGCGGGCAAAATGCAGAAGGCGGTCGTCCTTGGATCACTCCGTGTCCTCAGGGTGCACGAGAATTTGGCCGGATCATCGTATTGAGTTCGTCGCAGATTGTAACCACCTATCTCACGGTTGTAAGACGTGGTTACAGCTGAAATTTTACCGCGATTTCGCTGGGAGCGGGTTCAATGTTTCAGATTAGCACCCGCTCCCGGCGAAATCCTGCGGTTGTCCTTATGACAAACTTTTAAATATATATATATATATATATATATATATATATATATATATATATAGAAAGTACTACATAATCTTGTATGAGAGAAAAGCTTATTATTTACTTAGTATGGTATTGGTTCTATTTTATAAGTATTATTAAATTAATTACAGAAAATGTTTAATCAAATATAGCAAATGTTCATGCAACAGTTGAAAAAATATTAAACTGACTGTTAAAGTATGACCATCAGCTATTGAACATATTATTCAATAATGCCAGCATCTCTTATTTCATAAATGATTGAAACGATCGTATGTGCATTATTTGCATTTCCAGCTGCTTGTGATTGTAAGAGCAACAGCAATCGATCTACCAATATGTTTAGATCGTCCCAGTATTTTCACATTTGTGCTGTTTCTTTTGCTTTTACTTCATGGTCAGAGGAAAAATTATTTCTAAAATCATCATTCGTATCTTCATCATCATTATCATCATCAGCGTCATCATCTTCGCGCTTCTTTTCTTCTCCTTCATCATCAGCCTTTTCAGCCTTTTCACAAAATTCTTTCTCTACTACCTTCTGCTTCTTAACATATTGTTCGATTTCATGTTTCACATGCTGAGGAAGGCATACCACTTTCTTCAATGGCAAGTATCGCAGTTTACATGTTTCTGGAATAGCTTGATCCCTATCACGTTCAAAAATGGTATGCTCCTGTCAAATTGCTTCACTAGCCTCATCAGCTTGCTCACTGCTGTCTTGCATAATTGTCAAAATAGCCTCATGTATCTTTGTATTTTGATCAATGGATTTCCCACCAGACATAAGATTCTTTGCTATGCAAGAGTATTTCTCATGTCTTTTAAAATTATCAAGTCGTGATTAAATTTTGAGACAACTGGGACATGTGGAAGTAATTTTGTTGCTACTGTGGTAACTTGATTGATTGATTGCTTATTCACGAAAGTAGAGTTTACATATGGAAATAGGAGGAGGAGCAAGAGGAGGACAATAATGTAGTTCAAACAAATGCTCGAGGTGTTTGATTCAATTATTACAAGCTTAGGCTATAAGTTAGATTAATTTAGAATTGAATTAGAGATAAACTTACTGCCTACTCAGTATGGTATAGGCTCTATTTTTCTATTAGTGTTTTTATACTAATTACAAGGAGTTTTATATCGGTTTATGGAATTATGATGACGTCATCACTAAAGAATGTTGTTCACCCGACATTTTTACATTATCTTGCAAAAAATATGACATTCTATGTTGATATGCATTAAATATGAGTTATTCAACACATCACTAAAAATTATAGAAACTATTACGCAATATTGTGTTATTTGTGATGTTGCAGAATGTCTGCAACTCAAAAATCAAATTTCATGTAAATATTTTCAAATCAAAAACTCTCGTGTTCACGCGGAGAAAATGAAAGTTCGGCACTCCTCTCTTTTGTCATATTCTTAAGTTGTTCCCTTTTATGTTATATTCTATTTATTTATTTTTTTTATTTTATTTCATAACTTTTGATTTTAATTTTAAGAATTAAGGGCTGTTCTCAATTTTTTTGGGTGAAATTTCTAAATTCCGTTGTCTCGAGCAAGAGTCGTCAAGGTTTCCGCCACCTACGCAACCGATTGATTGGATCCACCGCCACCTCCACCTTCAAGAGATCTTCGCATCCTCGGCCACTTCGAATTTCTGAATTTTTATCGACTATCCTTCTGACATCCAAGGCAGGATAGACAATTCTGCTAATAATGGATTGAATGGATAGAAGCTTTTTTTTTATCTGAGATCCAACACATGTTCCTGGTGAGGATAAACCGAGGCGGTTACTACAAAATTCAACATAAGAATAGATAACTTCGTCTAAATATTATCTCCATAAATTGTACTGTTTTGAACATACATTTCTTGGCTTTTTATGTTTTTTTTTTCTCTCTTTTCATCTAGACTATCCAAGAGTGCAACCAACACCTGCATCTAGAAGCAAGGGCTCCTCGTTCTCCACATTGTTGCCAGGATATAGCCGACCCTGGAAGCACCGATGAGATTATACTTGCCTCTCGGTTCCCCTCCTATGAAGGGGTTCGGAATCTCTCTCTCCCTCAACGGAGGCTGATAACGACTATCGAAGAGAAGACAGGACGATAGGATGGATGAATCAGAAGCGGATCAATCGTCTATCTTTTTCTGGACCGTCGAGAGTTATCGTAATTATGTTCGTGTGCATCAGCCCTTCCCCCTGATCATGCGATTCCTCGAGTTCTCTTTAGTTTTGTGAACTTTAAGTTTTTAACATATTTCTTCAACTCCTTGGCTAAATCATCATCCTTAATTGTTTTAAAAGTGACTGATAATTATTATGTTTTGGGTTGTCGGGAATGATTGATTCAAGACTTCTGTTAATGATATTTATTAAGCAATTATATCAGTGAGTGACATTGTACAAAGCTTGGGAGCTCGATCAACGTGATGCAAATTCGTTGAGATGAGGCCGCACAAGACCCCGGGAGGGGTGGCTTCGTATTTTCGTGTTCACATGACCAAGCGCGCGAACTTATGAATAACACTACAATAATATGTACCTGTAAATTTTTTTGTCATAATCTGGAGTGCCGAATGCCGAATGAACTATCATTATTTCTAATTAATGTTGAGACACAACCCTTTCATAATGTTGAGACCCTTTTATAATGATAAAACCCTTTTATAATGTTGAGATCCAATGCCATTAAACCTTGAATTAGAATGCCTTTTTAGTGTTGAGGACCCTTATTAATGAATGGCCCCATTTGTTGAATTGCAAACCATCGTATCTCACATTGCAGTGCCCCTTTTATCGAGTTGAGATCCTGTTGTTATAAAGTGAATTGTGATCCTCGTACCATGAATTGCAGTGCCATTCATTTATTGTGTTGAGATTTTCGAGACCCCTTTTTGAACTCATTCTTGAGAACCCCTTTGCTTTTCCTATTTTTGAGAACCCTTTGCTTGATCATCTTCGAGGCCCCTCTTTGCGTTTATTTTCGAAACACCTTTTGTATTTATTTTGAGAACCTTTTTTTTGTATCTAATTTTAAGCACCCCTTTTTTATTTATCTTTGGGACCCCTTTTTGCGTTTATTTTTAGAGAACCCCGTTTTATATCTATTTCAAAGACCCCCTTTTTTATTTATCTTTGACACCCCTTTTGTATTTTCGAGAACCTCCTTTAGCTCGTCATATTATTATATACGCGTTTATGAATAAAACAATATTGCGTAATAGTTTCTATAATTTTTAGTGATGTGTTGAATAACTCATATTTAATGCATATCAACATAGAATGTCATATTTTTTGCAAAATAATGTAAAAATGTCGGGTGAACAACATTCTTTAGTGATGACGTCATCATAATTCCATAAACCGATATAAAACTCCTTTTTATTAGTATAAAAACACTAATAGAAAAATACAGCCTATACCATACTGAGTAGGCAGTAAGTTTATCTCTAATTCAATTCTAAATTAATCTAACTTATAGCCTAATCTTGTAATTATTGAATCTAACATCTCGAGCATTTGCTTGAACTACATTATTTTCCTCCTCTTCCTATTTCCATATGTAAACTCTACTTTCGTGAATAACCAATCAATCAATCAAGTTACCACAGTTTGCAACAAAATTACTTCCACATGTCACAGTTGTCTCAAAACTTAATCACGACTTGATAATTTGAAAAGACATGAGAAATACTCTTGCATAGCAAAGAATCTTATGTCTGGTGAGAAATCCATTGATCAAAATGCAAAGATACCTGAGGCTGTGGGGACAATTATGCAAGGCAGCAGTAAGCAGGCTGATGAGGCTCGTAAAGCAATTCGACAGAAGCATACTATTTTTAAACGTGATAGGGATCAAGTTATTCAAGAAACATGTAACCTGCGATACTTGACATTGAAGAAATTGGTATGCATTCCTCAGAATGTTAAATATGAAATAGAATGATATGTTAAGAAGTAGAAGGTAGTAGAAGAAAGATTTGGTGAAAAAAGCTGAAAAGGCTGATTATGAAGGAGAAGAAAAGAAGGGCGAAGATGATGATGCTGATGATGATAATAACGATGAAGATACGAATGACGATTCTGCGAGTGAGTTTTGCTCTGAGTATGAAGTGGAAGAAAAAGAAACAGCAAAAATGTCAAAATACTGGGACGATCCAAACATATTGACAGATCGATTGCGGTTACTTCTACAATCACAAGCAGCTGGCATTATTGAATAATATGTTTGATAGCTGATGATAATACTTATAATCTTTCAATATCTCATCATCCACCTCCTCCTCCTTATTGAACTTGATTAACTAGAATTCTTGTAGCTCATACAAACAGCAAACTATAAGATCTTCAGTACTTTAGTGGGCATTATTAAATTAGATTGCTTTGCAACTAAACTGTAATATATGTACGAAGAATTTATTTGGAAAGTCCTTATAGCTAATGATGGCATTTCCTGGTGTTCATGTACTTGCGAAACTTTATACTTACATTGAGTTCTGGAAACCAAATTAATAACTAGTGATTTATTTTTTATTGATGAGTTCATCGAGTATGACTTTCTAAATTTTAAATGTTACACACATCTAAAATCCCAAACTTATCTTTATTTTTAAAAATTTTATCTGCAACTCGCATATGTTATATAAGATCGACAGTATTTAATGTATGTCTCTATATTAGAGAAAAATTAGAAATCAATTGATCTCAAACTTGAATAATTTTAACTAGAAAGCATCTAAAAAGCATATTTCAAAAGCAGATATCAAGTTCCTAATATTATTATTCGAATAACGGAAGAGCTGCATAAAAAATTTGTCAACTTATAAAATAACTTTTAGTTAATAATGCTGGGAATGCATCCAGTTCATGGAGCCTCCAGGTTTCGTGTCATCAATGTTTTTAACATTTTTCTTATCTGTATTTTACATATGACATTCGACGCTGGAAGTGTTCTACTCGTGTATAAGCATCTAGATATAAGGCTGGATCCCTGAGTGTACATGCATGACCTACCATACGGTGTTACTCTAACAATTATTTAGCTTTATTTTAAATATTTTAAAATATATCAATTTAAATGGACAAAATATAGCTCTATTAAGGTTGATAATAGTAATATTACTGAAAACACTTGACTACAAAACGGATTTCAAAAGACTTGTTATATCTAAAATCATGCTTTATGATAAGAGAGAAAGACAGAGAGAGACGATAAAATTTCACAAATACTGGATAGTAGATTGGGCTTCCACATTAAACGAGAGTTTTTATTATTTAGCACGAACATGAACCCTCTTTTAACAATCACCTCTTGAAAAAACAAAGTGTTCACGCCATTCAAATTAAGAATTTTTAAAAACTAAATCTCTCATACTTTATACAAATTGATTCATATGCTTGAAGATGATCAAAATAAAACCGTTGCAGTACTGTTAATACATTCTAGAAAATTCAAGCATTTTTAAATTACAACCGTAAGTTAAATAAAAACTTTATTCTATTTTTATACGTTAAAATAGTGTTTTTAATTTTCTTTCATAAATAGATTGTGTAGTGTTTACCATATTAAAATCCACAGATATTTCAAGCTATAAATTCCACAGAATAATATAGATAGAATTCAAAATCTCGACCTAACTATTAGTTTAATTTGTACAAAAATCGAAATAAATACAAACTTTTCACGTCTGCGTGTACGAGTGTCAGTAGCACAGCATCGAATTGAAAATTGTATTGAGTAGGATGTTTGGCTGTGTGCGCCTGAGTGTGAGGGTTCGGCCGAGGTTTCATACATGCAGCTTCCAAGCCCCCCGCTGTCACGATTCGATGCTGTTGCTAACAATCATACACACAGACGTGACAAGTCTGTTTTTGTTTCAAATTTTGTCAAAATTAAACTAATTGTTCAATTGAAAACATTTCAAAAGAAATTGTCTTCGTCTCGGCAAGTACTATATGATTAAAAAAAAATTCGAAATGATAAAAAATACACTGTAGAAATGTTTTTTCATTAAAACGCTATTTTATTGTTTTTCTCGAAAAATATCAATTAAATCACATTTCTTCAAATGATTATGAAAAAATATTTTCAAAAATTTCATAACTTTCCGAGATATGACATGACAGCAACGAGCATACTTTAAAATTATCATCTTTGAATTTCAGTGCACACTGTACATTAAATTTAATGTACGTGAGTAGAAAAGACTTCCAATATATGTGCACTTGAATTCAGTCAAATTTTTCTAACAGTGAAGTAATCGTCATGAGCGAGAACTTGTGAAAGTTATTGAAAAAGTACTAAAGACAGGGTGGCTGCAAATTTGCCAAGTTTTGTTAAAAATATTATCCTGAACAATAATATTTCAACACTGCAACATTTTCCTGCAACATTTTAATTATTGAACACTCTTATGCGTAAGTTACCACAAGGAGCGAAACGAATCTCACAGCCTTCTTCATTCTAGCTGCAAGTTTGCTAATCGTACGGAAAATGTGGTCTATATCCCTTCTACAATGTCAGTAAATGCCAGTGCAGGAATCTGTAGAAAGATAGTCTCATTCTTGAGTTAGAACACGGAGCGACACCAAATTTCTGCTCTCCACATTCTAGCCGCAAGTTTTCTAATCGTACGGAAAAAAGTGCGCCAGAACTTCCCTGACCTATCTACTAACAATTTTCTAATTATTCTTTCTGGAAACAAGTAAAAAATTTGAACAGCCTCTCCTGTGTTTTAGGGTAACGAATGGTCTAACGGGCTTGTACGTGTTTAGTGGGAATGTGTGCCAATGTGCATGGAGGCTTGATGGGCCTGATTGTAAGTAAATTCGTTTTAGAAATTTCTATAACATATTGTTTTAGCAAGAAGTCTAATCATTTTCAGCAGTTTTGATTTTCCATGTAAATTTAAAATGCATTGATAAGGACTTAATATCAAGTCGAAACATCCGCAATCGATAAAATTCAAGTTTGAACATCAAAAAACCGGTATAGGCCTCAACAAAATTTATTACCATATTTTAAATTTTTGACTAATGTGCATATTAATGAATGTAATGTGAAAGGTGAAAGTTTTCAAATGTTCAAGGAGGTTGATTAACATAAAGGAGATATCTAAGATCAATCAAACATCAAACTATAGTCGGAATTCAAATGCTTTACTTGATTATGAGGGCTTCTTGCGCTGCGTCTTTTGAAAACTGCAACTCCAACGATAGTCGCAGCTATTAGAGCAATTCCGGCAAAAGCCAGAGTGAAGTAAGCTGATCTGCTCTCTCCACGGTATACCTCACGCCTTACAGAGTAGCTCTAAAAATTTGCAAGAAGAATGAATTAAAAGTAACAAACAAAATCACGTTAGAATGTAATTTCATCATTATGGATTGCATAAATTTATTTACTGGTTCTGAGTGTGAGACATCGTGATTCATGCTGTGCGATGCTTGCACAATGGCTTCACTCTGCATCGCTGCTACCTCTGCTGGCTGTTCCTTGCTCGTTCGTAGAACTTTCTTTTTTTCTACTACGGGCTCTCCCTCTTCGTGTTGTTCCTGCTCTGTGCGCAACTCTCCACGTTCTGCTTTGCGTTGTTCCTTTCTCTCGCGTTCTAGTTGCTTTTGATGTTCCTTTTCTATTTTTGATCATACATTAATATTGTCAAGAAACATTATAAGAAACAGAGTTTCTAACCACACTTTCTTTTTTAACAAATTACGCAAAATGAAGTATCAGGTAAAAATACCCAGGTGGAAATATTGGCGTTGAAATACACGTGGATATCGAGGGAATCTGCGTAAAATGTGAGTAACAACTTCAAGCAAGGAAGAAAACGTCGAAGCATTACGCGTACAAGCATTATTACGTGGTAATTTATTGGTTGGTTTCTGTGTAATTTAAATCTCAGAACCACCACTAGACATGTAAAATAAGATATGCTTTTAATGTACGCAGGGAACCGAAAACTCAAAAGTCAAATCCATTTTTACCTATCTCTTACGGTTTACAAGATATTTATAGTTGCAAAATTACGTTTAGAGGTCTGCAAGGATTTTCACTTATACTGTTTCAAAGCACAACCTGAATTACCACGTAGATTTCTACATGTGTTCCCACGCTGACTTCCACGCGGCTATTGTCACCTGCGCATTCTTCCAAATACACTTGAACTTCGATTGTATATAATTCGGGCTTGGCCTGCAATTGGCCCTGAAGCTATTTCCAGACCGTCCGAACGTCAACAGTCAGGGCCGTGTAAACCGCTTTCAATTTGGATACATAATATTACACAATAAAAGCAGCGCTTCTAGAAATTATTGAATCCAAGTTCGAGTGTATAAATGTTTCCGAATTATCAGAGACAAATATACACCTATGGAAAAAAGGTGAAAAAGAAGAGAGTGGATAGATTCAAACAAAAATACCTCCCAATCCCTTCCTTATATTTCTCCGTCTTTCCTACACTACGAGAAAACATGTTTCACGGCAATTTAGACCTTTGTAACAGGTTTCATTTCAAAGGATGCCGCACAAAACATTGATATGGGTTGAAACTTGGCTGAATTATAGTTTTAGTGGACCTAGATTAATCCACCAAACCATAGGTCCAACTATTGGCCGGTTATCAATATACAGGGGCCTGCAGTTTTCACTTTTTCAGGTGCTTTTTCACCTTCATGTCAATTTAACTTCTTTTAGGATTATCCTATTGGACTTCTGGTATAGTGTTTTGGAAAGCTCTTTTCATGTTCTCTAAGACTATCGTCACTATTTTCTTTTAAATCTGTATTTTTTAAAAATCGGAATTAAAATTGATTTTTTGAAAAAACGCCACTTCAAAAAAATGTTCTCTCTCAAAAAATAGCTTTTTTACACTCTTTAAAGCCATTTAAAAGAAAAAGTGGGCTGGAAAAAATTTCGAAGCCCAGTAAGTTGAATGTGGTCCCCTCGAGCGTAAAAATCTCAATTTGACCATAGAATTATTTCCAGCCCACTTTTTCTTCTGCATGACTTTAAAGAGTGTGAAAAAAGCACCCAAAAAATTTTTAAGTGGTGTTTTTTTTTCAAAAAATCAATTTTAATTTCGATTTTCGAAAAAAAAACAGATTAAAAAAAAATTGTTACGATAATCTTAAAGTACATGAACAGAGCTTTTCCAAACACTATACTAGAACTCCAATGGGATAATCCCAAAAGAAGGATACATATATATTTATTATTTAACAATAGTTCTGAATTAAGTTTGTGACAAATTATTTCGCTTCTATGGCACCTATCTCTACTCATCCTCAATAGTGCTTCCAGATCTAGTTGCCGATTTATTTTTAAGATATTTATAAATTATTAGTTTTTCAGTGAAAAGTTCCTTTATGTACGCGACCATCCGCGAAGAAAGGGACCTAACGCTGAAGAAATCAATTTTTAGGTTTTTACACGAATCGATAGTTCTTTATTTGTTCTTTCATAATAAAAATATTATTTCTGTATCTAGATATTCGAATTGTTATTAAACTGCGAGAAGGCCCTCCTCTTATGGAGTTCCTATGTTAGGCCGCCTCTTCAATTGCTCCTTCTGTAAAATGAAGCTACGGCGCATTAGGTCCCTTTCTTCGCGGACGATCACATATTACTCCAAATTAGCCAGTATAAATTAGGACACCCAATTCTGAATTCAAAGCTGAAGGTAAATGTCGGAATTTTTAAATTTGTATAATATCAATTTGCTATTCAAATTTTAATATACGGTAACCTAATCCAATCACAGAAAAGAAGAAAAACCACTTAATACAGCGCTAGTAATTGAATAAGGTGCCAATGCATTTTCAAGTCGAAACATACTGAGAGTGGGGAAAAAAGAAGAAAACAAGCGAAACAATTTTAAATATCCGCAGGTAAATATCGTGCATAGCTGCGAGAGCTGTGCGACGCATATTTCCATCACGCGTGATCACATGCAGTTATTTTATAAGACAAGCCTATGTAATCAGTACTCATAAAGCGTAGCAACATTTTCCAGAAAATATATTATTTTATATAAATTTAAAACTTGATATTAGCACAATATATTTTTGTATGTAGTCAAAAAATTGTTAAATGGAATCGTAATACTTTTTCAAGCCTATCTTATTTATTTCAGTCGAACTCTAAAAAGAGTTTCATAATGAGAAAATGTGTATTATTGCTAATAAGATTTTTGATTATTGGAAATTGGTCTCTGAGGCTATTGTTCCGCGCGGCCAGTTTCCTTCGGGTCTTTTGCTTGAATCAGCTCGATAACTCATGTGAAACGGTTCAGTTTGGACTTTCCTGAAGGACACGCATGGCCATTTTCCAAAAGCGAGTTCAATGTGCTACATTCTTTAAATCAGTACTATTGCTGCTTGGAGTTTCCGACATTTGTCTCTCAGTCTGGTTCTGACTCAAACTGGGAGACGTCTTGAAAAATCCAAATTGAGACACAAGTCTCTTTCGTGCAGCCTTTTCGCTGCTTTGTAAAGAAAAGCTCCGTTGCACTCTTCTTTATGTTTTCTGACCATTTCCAAAAGAGGGTTTCGTCCATTTCTGACTATATGTGCTTCACCCATAATGATGCTATTGTCAAGACACTCGAGATTCAGCATTCCGCGAATACCTTGACGGCATAAGATATGAAGTCGTGAAACATACAGCTTAAGGAGCCAGATTTTGTTAATATGCATAGCATTTCGTGACCCGATTTCGGGGGATCTGATCTCGCCCTTCGTCCATGCAACCACTTCGAATGAATAGAGCAGGACTGGGACGAAGACCAAATCTGTCGGATGAGACGTTTGTACCTGCATCGAAGAGCATCCTTTATAGATATTACTTCCAGAATGCGGCTGTCGTGTACCGCTTCTTTCGACGAGCTCAGGGTTCTCGGAAACGCCAGCAAGTCCTCCTCGCTTCAAATGAATCTTGTGTGGTCAACAGGTCGTGAAAATAAATTTAAACAGGGAGAGGCAAGAGTACGTTTAGAAAGATGTTTATTTGGAAAGCTACAGGATTG